>APFE030496386.1:210748-287537 GCA_000404065.3 Pinus taeda
CTTGTATGCCCTGTGATGAATTTAATAAGTTGCTTCCCTCTCCTGTAAAGCTCAGTAATCCACCCACATTCTTTGTGCTTCACAATATCATGCATCAAAAGGTTCAATGTGTGAACCAGGCACCCAGACCAAAAGATGTGTGGATAAGTACACTCAATAATTTTTCCTGCTACCTTACAATTTGCTACATTATCTGTGATCACTTGAACCACATTATTCGGACCAACATCTTTGATTGATTTCAATAGGATATCTGCAACGTTTTGTGCAAATGCAGTGATGGAGGAGGAGTCATGACATGTAATAAATACTGCGCCACTAGAAGAAACACCAAGAACATTTATCAAATGTTGGTTTCTAATATTTGTCCACCCATCTTACAATGGATACCCCAAAATCCACCCACTCATGTGTAAACGTGTCAAAGCTCTTTGAACCTTAGATTTTTCTCTTTCTAATAACACTGTTCTAGCTTTCTCATAGTTGGGGGCCTTGTATCCTTTTGGGGCTTCATTGATGGCCTTTACCATTTCATGCCAATAGGGAGAGCAAAGCACATTGAATGGTACACTGCAAGCACAAAGAAAACGGACTATCTTTCCATCCACATCATCCCTCCCAGCAACATTAATGAAATCCCCTATTGTTCTTCTACCTCCAGAGCTTGCAGAAGTACCATGAGGAAATGAGCAGCTACCAAATTTAGAGGTTGCACTTGATTCAGAATGAGTTTTTTGTTTCTTGTTTTTTTGTTGTGCAACCTCCTCTATTTGGATGTATTTTCTTCTTTCTTCAGTTGAAATGTTTGAGCAAATTTATACCCCCACAGGACCCTTTTTTTCATCATTGTCCAACACCCCACAAAGATGCCTCCTCACACGGGTATATGAACCACAATATGGTTTTCCTCCATGACAACCATGAGGACACACAAATTTGTAAGTTCCACCACCCTTTCCCCCATCAAGTTTGGTCACATAGTTCCACAAGGGTGTTAATGCAGCTTTCCCATCTTGTGTTTCAGTGTCCCCTTCAGGTTCATCCCCTTCCTTTTCAAACCCTTCCTCCTCATCATACATTGGGTCACTCATATTGGGACCACTGTCCTCTTGTGTTTCTTCCCTTCTATTCCTATTCCCCTTTGCCATCATTAAAACCAAGAGTGGAATGATACATTGAAGCCAAAAGAACACCATCTTGGAATATGGATATAGGTGGTGGACAACCTACAAGTAAAGGAGCAAGTAGAAACAATGGAAAGAGTAGGAGAGGAAGGAGAAAAATACAAAAAAAATGTCAAACAAATAAGGGAGTTTGGGGTTTGAACTTACCTCTTTAGCTCTTGTAGATGAAATCCTCCAAGGTCTTGCTCCAAGTTCCTCCTCCTCCTCGCTCCTCCTCCTTCACTCCTCCAAGCTCTCCTCTCTTCTCCTCTCCTTTCCTCTCTTCTCTTCTCCTCTCCTCTCTTCTCTTCTCCAACTCTCATAAACTCAAAGTGAGAAAATGAGGAATGAATGGGGGCTTTATTCCCTTCATTCCTCACCTTAACCTCACCCTAACCCACCCCCTTTATGCTAAGTCAACATAAATTAAAAAAATAAAATAAAATAAAAAATTGAATTTTTGCCTTGCATGCAGCGTCTTCCGGAAGCGTACGGGAAGTGTATGCTTCCTCCTCCGAAGCGCCACGCTTCCGACGCCCAAAGCGTCGTACGAAGCGCGCTTCGAAGGCCTGGAAGCGGCGCTTCCGACCCACGCTTCCGAAAGTCCAGGAAGAAGCAAAAAAAATCGGAAGCGCGCTTCCAGCAAAGCTTCCTAGGCACTTCCGCACGGGACGCGCTTCCGGGCTTGGAACCGAGAGGGGCGCTTTGTGCAACATTGGTCGAGACTAATGATGATTGTGCAATGAGTGCTCATGCACCTCTAGAGAAGAGGTGGGGAGACATCGAGTTGTAGTCAAGAGGACTACATGCTAGGGCAGGATCCTTGAGGTGCCCAAACTCTTGGATCACATCCGACTACACAAGCCCTTATAAACAGTAGCAAAATGATAAGTGCCGGCTGGAGCGAGGTGTGATGGAGCGACAATTGCAGAGCTAGAGCGCCAAAGAACATAGCAGCACAATAGAGGTTGCAGCAGTGTGAGAGGCATAGAGGAGGTTGCAGCATGTTGATTTGGGGTAGCATCAGATGTGCTCTAGCCACACAAATTGGTGGAGAGGCTAAAGCACATGAGATCTCCAATACCCATAAATGGTTTGGGCGGATTCTAAACAATTTGGAAGATATTAAAATAATTAATATCTTTTATGGAGTCCCTAAGTTTAAACTTAGGGAAAATAAAATATTAATGTGAATTAATATAAAACTGTGTTAGAAGGGTCCAAAAGTCATGGATCAAGCCAAAGTTAATCTTAGTCTTTAATCAGGGACTTAATCCCGATCGTTGATGATCCAGGTGGATTAATCTTAGTCTTTAATTAGGTACTTAATCCCGATCGTTGATGATCCAGGTGGATATTGGTGGCCACCTGCCAAGTCCACTTGGACCCCCACCATTATTTGTTTCAGCTTTTCAGTTTCCTTAATTGTAGCACAATTTACTATTTTTAGTAGTTTTTCGGGTCCATAACTTCCAGAGTCGTTTTGATGCCCTAAACGATGTTTTTTGGGATAACTAGGAGCAACATGGGTCCATGGACCGATGTTTCTCTTCCCAAAGTTGTAGTTCTCGGATAGATCTTTCTCACAAGACACTGTGCGCGTCAAACGGAGATCGTATGCCAAAGTCACAACCCCAGAAAGTTGATGTCCCAATTTACCCAAACAGGGCCCATAATTTGGCGTTTCATCTTCTAGGGTTAGGTTTTTGGATGTTTACAGTTTTCCATTGTTTCTCAACGATAAATAGGCCTTCGAGCCTCATTGTAATGCAGTTTAGAAGCATGTAGCTGCCACATCTCTTCTTAGAGATAAGTTACCATCGCCCTAGCTGGTTTATTTCCATTGCTGTTTGTGAGCATATTTCAGTATTTTACATTAATGAAATGAAGTATTATTTCCGTTGCATCTCTATGTTTATGGCTATCTCTGTAATTTGTTGCGTTCTTGTTTAAATCCAGATTAGTGGTATTAGAGCGGTCTGCTTTTTTCTTTGTTTTTCTTTGCATGTCCCCAACGAGGTCGGGATATAAGGAGTTAGGGCTTGAACTGGTCGAACCTTTGCAAGACCAGAGTCGCAAATCCCGACGACCTCCCATGGCGGAGATCCTATCAAAATCTTGCTCGAAGAAGCCCTCGAGCGACAAAGGAATGCAATGATGGACAACTTTGCCCAGATCCTTTAGCAGCGGCCTAGGGGCGACGCATCGGCTTCCAACAACTACTTTGGAAACGCCACACTGTTTAAGGTACAAGTGAATTTTGAAATCCCCATATTCAAGGGTCAGATAAACGCAAATGCCATCGATAAATGGCTAAATCTGCTAGAGGGTTATTTTTCTATTCATGATTTTTTCAGTCGGGAAAAGATTATTTTCGCTCTTCTCAAAGCAACCCGCCACGTTAAGGACTGGTGGGAAACCTACTACGAGCAGAAGGATGAAAGTACAGCTCACTATTTTTAGCCGCACCCACTTGGGATTCATTCTGGGATGCCATCAAGGAGCAGTACTACCCTTTCAGAAGCTATGAGGATCTATACATAAAGAGGACCATGTTGCAGCAGGGAAGGGACCAAGACATGGCAGAGTTTACCAATATTTTCCATACCCTTCACACAAAGTTGGGTATCAAGGATTCAGAGCAGCATTTGGTACTCAAATACCGCGACTACCTGCACAAGTATATCCAAAAAGAAATAGAATTCTTGAACATCCCCTCGCTTGGCACGGCATACTGATATGCCATCAAGGTCGAGCAAAAGTTCAAACAGAAGAAGCGAGACTTTGGATCTACGAATCCAAAGCAAGGGAAAAATGCCCCCAAACCGCAGAACAAAGGACAAAGCCAATGTGGGGCGGCCCAAGACAACCCACCAAAGCTACAAGCAAATAACAGTGCCATGAAGCCGAGAAAGGACACAGGAAAGTGGTGTGAGTTCCATGAGAGCTCCACTCACAACACAAGTGAGTGTTGGGCCAAGCAGTCACTGGTGGCCGAGCTAAAGGTTTCAGAATCAGATGTATGTTCCGACTCTGAGTCAAAACCCAACAAGGGGAATGACAAAGGGAAGCATATTATCGATGCGGAGCCCAATGCCATCGTTGCCACCACAAAGATCCATAAAGAGGAACCCGAAAATCTAAAGGAGGAGGAGCGTCTCTTCCACTCCCAAATGTGGGTAAAGGGCTCCCCGCTACAGTTCATCGTCGACAGCGAGAGCCAAAATAACCTCATTTCGACAGAGGTCATGAAGCAGCTGGGCTTATCGACCATAGCACATCCACAATCATACACCATCGGGTGGCTTCACCAAGGTCGAGATCTTCGCATGAGCCAGCAGTGTCGCCTTATATACAACATCAAGCCCTTCACAGATGAGGTATTGTGTGACATTGCTCCCCTTGAAGTTTGTGATGTATTATTAGAACAACCATACTTGTGGAAGCGACATGCTATGTATGAATCAAGGCCCCGTGCTATTATTGTTACTTTGGGAAATAAGTTGTACAGGATACCGGAGGTAGCTTCGCCTACCGCCATCTCTTTGATTACTACAAAACAATGTAGTAAGCTCGTTTCCAAAACCAGGAAATTTGTTTTCCTAATGATATGCCCTCAAGGAAAGAAGAAAACGGTGGCCACGACCATCAGACAGGGCCCCTCCGCACGACAACTACAGATGAACAAGGTCATGGAGGAGTACGAGGACATCTTCACCTCCCCTGCAAGGGTTCCTTTGCACTGTGAGGTCAAGCACTCCATCAATCTAACCCCAAGTGCGCCGCTGCCCAATGGACCAATCAATCGGTGCTCCGTTCTGGAGAATGATGAAATCAAGAGACAGATTCAGGAGCTGTTGCAGAAAGGTCACATCCGTCCGAGTTCATCACCCTATCGGAGCCCGATCGTGTTGGTACGAAAGAAGGATGGGACTTGAAGACTCTGTATTGACTATCGAGTGCTGAACAAAATCACTGTCCATAATAGGTACCCGATCCCACGGATTGATGACCTCTTGGACCAACTGAAGGGGGCAAAATATTTCAACAAGATCGATTTGAAGTCAGGATATCACCAGGTACCAATCGAACCCTCTAATGTGTGGAAGATTGCCTTCAAAGCCAAGGAGGGCCTTTTCGAATGGTTGGTTATGCCTTTCAGATTGATGAATGCTCCTACAACCTTCATGAGGCTAATGGATGACATCTTGATCTTCAGCCAGAGTTGGGAAGAGCACCTCCACCACATCCGATAGGTTCTCCAAACACTGCAGCAACACAAGCTATGTGCCAATTTGGAGAAATGCACTTTTGGCATGAGCCAGATTCAGTATCTAAGATACATAATTGATGAACAGGGGGTGCATGTGGATCTAGCCAAGATCCAAGTCATTTGGGATTGGCCACCTCCAACCACTCTGACAGAGCTTCGCAGCTTTCTAGGTCTTGCCAACTTCTACCATAGGTTCGTGTTAGGGTTTTCTCACATCACGTGGCCCTTGAGTCAAGTCACCAAGGTAGGAGTGAAAGAAAAATTCCTTTGGTCTAAATCTAAATAGAACGCATTCACAGAGTTGAAAGATCACCTATGCATGACACCAGTGCTCGTTACCAGATTTGCAACAACCATTTGAGGTCGAGACAGATGCCTCTAACTATGCTATTGGGGCAGTCCTTACTCAACACGAGCATTCAATGGCATATCACAGTGAGACACTTTCAGACACAGTCCAAAAGTATCCCACTTATGACAAAGAGATGTATTCCATTGTGCAAGCCTGTCGACAATGGAAGCATTACGTTTTGGGGAAGGAAACGTTCATCCACACAGATCACCGACTCGTGTAGTTCATACAAACCCAAGGGAATTGTAGAATGATCAACATCAGAAGTGGTCTACATACTTGCAACAGTTCCATTTGAATATCAAGTATAATAAGGGTAGCACCAATAATGTTGCAGATTTCCTCAGTTGACCACAGATCATGGTGTTAATCACTGTGCTCAACTCTTGTGGGCACGAGACTTTTTATTGGCCAATTCTCTACAAAAGCGACCTAGAATTCGGCCACACATACCAGACACTCTTGGAGGGTCGACATGTTCCATATTTTCACCTCTAGGATGCCCTGTTATGCCACCTGGGTCACCTTTGTGTTCCTAGAAGCGAGCGTGCCAAGATGATTTGAGAAGCACACTACAGTCAAGCTACTAGGGATTTCAGGATTGAGAAAATGGTGGTAGTACTTCAAAAGTATTTCTATCGGCCGAATCTTCGACAGGATGTCGAGAAGTACATCAGATCATGCACTTGCTACGCTATTACTAAACCGACCATCAAGAAGCAAGGCCTCTATGCCCTGTTGCCTAACCCTAGTTGACCTTGTGAATCCATCTCCATGGATTACATGTTAGGCCTTCCTTCAAATAAGCATGTAAACGATTTTGTTTTTGTGGTCTTCGACAGGTTCTCGAAGATGGCCATTATGGCGGCTTGCAAGAAGAATATCACAGTGGAAGCCACTGCTAAACTCTTCTTTGAATGAGTGTGGGTGCACTTTGGGATCCCACAAACTATCATTTCAGATCGGGATAGTCGGTTCCTCAATACATTTTGGTCAAGACTTTGGTCGATGCTGGACACCAAACTCACTAAGTCCACAACCTTCCATCCTCAAAATTGATGGCCAAATAGAGGTTGTCAAGAGGACAATTGTACACATTTTGCGCATGTACAACTCAAAGCATCCACGTACATGGGATAAGAGCCTCCCCTATGTTCAGCACAGCTACAACTAAGTGATTCACAACTCGACTGGCCACATCCCTTTTCAGTTGGGCTTGGGATTCTAGCCACTATGTCCCATTAATGTGGTCATGCCATTTGCAGCTACTCACAAAGGTTTGGCTCATGTCTAGTCCGAAACAAATAAGGAAACCAGCTTCATTGAGCACATCCAACATATTCAACAACAAATCCATGAAATTCTGGAGAAATCAAATGCCAAGGACAAGCAGCAACATAATCAACATCGGGTGCCACACAAGTTTCAGGTGGGTGACAAAATCTGGTTGCATTTGTGAAAGGAATGCCTTACTGGAGCCTATCAGAAACTGAGACCACTCCAATATGGTCCATACACCATTACCAAGGTTGTGGAAGACAATGCATTTGAGCTTAGCATTCCCCCATTCCTTGGCCTACACCTAGTGTTCAATGTGGACCGCCTTCGACCATACTTTCCACCATTACTAGACACATCTGACATTGCAAAACAACTCACACCCACAAAATTAAATCTAGATTGCATGGAACAAGCTGCAATTGATCGGATCATGGACACATAGATCAAGCACACTCGCCAACAGAATATCCAACTGTATCGAGTTGTCAAAGCAGGACAACTCCTTCACCAGGGCAAATGGCTCACTAGGGACCAAGTTCAACAAAAGTTTCCTCATCTCATGGAGGAACTCAACGCAATGGGGGCCATTGCTTCCTAAGGGGGGAGGAATGATCCATGTGGATATTGGTGGCCACCTGCCAAATCCACTTGGACCCCCACAATTGTTTCTCTCATCTTTTTCAGTTTCCTTATTTGTAGCACAACTTACTGTTTTTAGCAGTTTTTTGGGTCTTGAACTTCTAGAGCCATTTTGAGTCCCTAAATGACGTTTTTTGGGACAACTGGAAGCAACATGGGTCCATGGACCCATGTTTCTCTTTCCAAAGTTTTATTTCTCCGATAGATCTTGCTAATGAGATATTGTGTGTGTTAAATGAATATCATATGCCAAAGTTACGACCTCGGGAAGTTGATGTACCAATTTACCCAAACGGGCCCACAATTTGGCGTTTCATTTTCTAGGGTTAAGTTTTTTGATGTTCAGGGTTTTCCATTGTTTCTCAACAATAAATAGGCCTTTGAGCCTCATTGTAACACAGTTTAAAGGCATGTAGCCACCACATCTCTTCTCAGAGATAAGCTACCAACACCCTAGCTGGTTTTTTCAATTTTTGTTTGTAAGCTTATTTCAGTATTTTACAATAATGAAATGAAGTATCATTTCCACTAAATCTCTATGTTTATGGCTATGTCTGTAATTTGTTGCATTCTTGTTTAAATCTGGATCAATGGTATCAGAGCGGTCTACTCTTTTTTCTTTATTTTTCTTTGTATGTCCCCAATGAGGTCAGCATATAAGGAGTTAGGGATTGAATTGGTCGAACCTTTGCAAGACCAGCCCGACAAATCCCGACGGCCTTCCATGGCAGACAAAAAGAAAGATGAGGGCGTATGAGATCCTATCAAAATCTTGCTCGAAGAAGCCCTCAAGCGACAAAGGAACGCGATGATTGACAGCTTTGCCCAGATCCTTCAGCAACTACCCAGAGGTGATGCATTAGCTTCCAGCAGCGCCTGTAGAAACGCCACACCCTTTAAGGTACAAGTTAATTTGGAAATCCCCATCTTCAAGGGTCAAATACATGTAGATGTCGTAGATAAATGGTTAAATCTGCTAGAGGGTTAATTTTCTGTTCATGATTTTTCCAGTCGGGAAAATATTATTTTCACTCTTCTCAAAGCAACCCCCCACGTCAAGGGCTGGTGGGAAACCTACTGCGAGCTAAAGGATGAAAGTACAGGCTCACTATTTTCATTCACACCCACTTGGGATTCATTCTGGGATGCCATCAAGGAGCAGTACTACCCTGTCAAAAGCTATGAGGATCAATACATAAAGTGAACCATGCTGCAGCAAGGAAGGGACCAAGACATACATGAGTTTCCCAATATTTTCCATACCCTTTGTACAAAGTTGGGTATCAAAGATTCAGAGCAGCATTTGGTACTCAAATACTATGGCTGCCTACACAATTACATCTAGGAAGAAATAGAATTCCTAAACATCCCCTCTCTCGGCATGGCATACTGATATGCCGTCAAGGTCAAGCAAAAGTTTAAATAGAAGAAGTGAGACTTTGGATCTGCAATTCAAAGCATGTGAAAGGTACCCCCAAACCACGAAACAAAGGACAAAGCCAAGGTGGGATGGCCCAAGACAACCCGCCAAAGCTGCAAGCAAAGAACAGTGTCGTGAAGTCAAAAAAGGACACAGGAAAGTGGTGTGAGTTCCATAAGAGCTCCACTCACAACACAAGTGAGTGTCAGGCCAAGTAGTCACTGGTGGTCAAGCTAAAGGTTTCAGAATCAGATGCATGTTCCAACTCTGAGTCAAAACCCGACAAGGAGAATGAAAAAGGGAAGCATATTATCAATGCAATCCTCGACGCCACCATTGCCACCATGAAGATACAAAAGGAGGAACCCGAAGATCCAAAGGAGGAGGAGCATCTCTTCCACTCCTAGATGTGGGTAAAGGGCTCCCTGCTATAGTTCATTGTCAACAGTGGAAGCCAAAAGAACCTCATTTTTGTAGAGGTCTTGAAGCAGTTGGGCTTACCGACCATAGCACATCCACAACCGTACACCATCGGGTGGCTTCACCAAGGACGAGATCTTCACGTGAGCCAACAGTGTTGCCTTCCATACAACATTAAGCCCTTCACAGATGAGGTATTGTGTGACATTGTTCCCCTTGAATTTTGTGATGTATTATAAGGACAAACATACTTGTGGAAGCGACATGTTGTGTATGAATCAAGGCCCTATGCTGTTATTGTTACATTGGGAAATAAGTTGTACAGGATACCAGAGGTAGCACTACCTACCGCCATCTCTTTGGTTACTGCAAAACAATGCAGTAAGCTCATTTCCAAAACCAGGAAATTTGTTTTCCTGATGATATGTGCTCACGGAAAGAAGAAGACGGTGGCCACAACCTCTAGACAGGGCCCCCTCGCACGACAATTACAGATGGACAAGGTCGTGGAGGAGTACAAGGACATCTTCACCTCCCCCGCAGGGGTTCCTCTGCACTGTCAGGTCAAGAACTCCATCGATCTAACCCCAGGTGTGTCGCTGCCCAATGGACCAATCTATCAGTGCTCCGTTATGGAGAACGATGAAATCAAGAGGCAAATTCAAGAGCTGTTGCAGAAAGGTCACATCCATCTGAGTTCATTGCCCTATAGGAGCCCAATCATGTTGGTACAGAAGAAGGATGGGACTTGGAGACTCTGTATTGACTATCGGGCATTAAACAAGATCACTGTCTGTAATAGGTACCTGATCTCGCAGATTGATGACCTCCTGGACCAACTAAAGGGGGAAAAATATTTTAGCAAGATCGATCTAAAGTCAAGATATCACCAGGTGCCAATTGAACCCTTTGATGTGTGGAAGACTACCTTCAAAGCCAAGGAGGGCCTTTTCGAATGGTTGGTTATGCCTTTTGGATTGACGAATGCTCCTGCAACCTTCATGAGGCTAATGGATGACATCCTGATCTTCAGCTAGAGTTTGGAAGAGCACCTCCACCACATTCGACAAGTTCTCCAAACACTATGGCAACACAAGCTATGTGCCAATTTGGAGAAATGCACTTTTGGCATGACCCAGGTTCAATATCTGGGATACATTATTGATGAAGAGGGGGGTGCATGTGGATCTAGCCAAGATCCAAGTCATTTGGGATTGGCCATCTCCAACTACTCTAACAGAGCTCTACAACTATCTAGGTCTTTCTATCTTCTACCGTAGGTTTGTTTTGGGGTTTTCTCATATCACGTGGCCCTTCAGTCAAGTCACCAAGGGAGGAGTGAAAGCAAAATTATTTTGGTTTGAATCTCAACAGAAGGAATTCAAAGAGTTGAAAGATCGTCTATGCATGGCACTAGTGTTCGCGTTACTATATTTGCAACAACCATTTGAGGTCGAGACAGATGCCTCTGACTATGCCATTAGGGTAGTCCTTACTCAACACAGCCATCCAGTGGCATATCACAGTGAGACACTTTCAGACATAGTCCGGAAGCATCCCACTTATGAAAAAGATATGTATTCCATGATGTAAGCCTGCTGAAAATGGAAGCATTACATTTTGGTGAAGGAAAGGGTCATCCACACAGACCACCGACCCCTATAGTTCATACAGACCCAAGGGTAATTGCAGAATGATCGCCATCAGAAGTGGTCTACATACCTGCAACAATTCCATTTGAATATCAAGTATAAGAAGGGTAGCACCAATAATGTTGCAGATTCCCTCAGTTGACCACCGATCATGGCGTTAACCACCGTGCTCAACTCTTGTGGGCACAAGACTTTTGATTGGCCACTTCTCTACAAAAGCAACCCAGAATTTGGCCACACATACCAAACACTCTTGGAGGGTTGGCATGTTCTAGATTTTCGCCTCCAAGATGCCCTGTTATGACACCTACGTTACTTTTGTGTTCCTACAAGTGAGCGTGCCAATATGATTTGGGAAGCACACTACAGTAAGGCTGCTGGGCATTTCAAGGTCGAAAAAAAATGGTGGCAGTACTGTAAAAGTATTTTTATTGGTCGAATCTTCGATAGGATGTCCGGAAGTACATCAGATCATGCACTTCCTGTGCCATTGCCAAACTGACCATCAAGAAGCAAGGCCTCTATACCCCACTGCCTACCCCTAGTCGACCTTGGGAATCCATCTCCATGGATTACATGTCAGGCCTTCCTTCAAATAAGCATGGAAATGACTGTGTTTTTGTGGTCATCGACAGGTTCTCGAAGATGGCCATTATGGCGACCTGCAAGAAGAATATCACAGCAGAAGCCATTGCTAAACTCTTCTTTGAATGAGTGTGGGTGCACTTTGGGATCCCATAGTCTATCATCTCATATCGGGATAGTTGGTTCCTCAATACATTTTGGTCCAGTCTCTAGTTGATGCTAGACACCAAACTCACTAGGTCCACAGCCTTCCATCCTCAAATTGATGGCCAAATAGAGATTGTCAACAAAATGATTATACACTTATGAGCATGTACAAATCAAAGAATCCACACACATGGGATGAGATCCTCCCCTATGTTTAGCATAGTTACAAGTGAGCGCTTCATAGCTCAACTAGCCACAACCCTTTTCAGGTGGGCTTGGGATTCCAACCACTATGTCCCATTGATGTGGCCATGCCATTTGCAGCTACTCACACAGGTTCGACTCATGTCCAATCCAAAACAAATAAGGCAACCAGCTTCATTGAGCACATCCAACATATTCGCCAACAAGTCCATGACATTCTAGAGAAATCAAATGCTAAGTACAAGCAGCGACATGATCAACATTGGGCGCCACACAAGTTTCAGGTGGGCGACAAATTCTGGTTGCATTTGCAAAAGGAGCACCTTACCGTAGCCTATCAAAACTTGAGACCACTCCGATATTTTCCTTACACCATTACCAATGCTTTGGGAGACAATTAATTTGAGCTCATCATTCTCCCATTCCTTAGCCTGCACCCAATGTTCAATGTGGACCGCCTTCGGCCATACTTTCCACCATTACTAGATACATCTGACATTGTAGAACAACTCACACCCACAGAATTAAATCCATATTGCATGGAACAAGCTGCAACTAATCGAATCATGGACACACAGATCAAGCACACTCGCCAACAGAATATCCAACTGTATTGAGTTGTCAAAGCTAGGGACCAAGTTCAGTAGAAGTTTCCTCATCTCATGGAGGAACTCAACGCAATGGGGACCATTGCTTCCTAAGGGGGGAGGAATGATCCAGGTGGATATTGGTAGCCACCTGCAAAATCCACTTGGACTCCCACCATTATTTCTCTCAGCTTTTTCAGTTTCCCTAATTGTAGCACAACTTACTATTTTTAGCAGTTTTTCGGGTCCTGAACTTTCGGAGTCGTTTTGAGGCCCTAAACAACGTTTTCTGGGAAAATTGGGAGCAACATGGAGTCATGGATCAATGTTGCTCTTGCCAAGGTTGTAATTCTATAAATGATCTTTCTAACGAGATATTGTGCATGTCAAATGGAGATCATATGCCAAAGTTACGACCCCGGGAAGTTGATGTACCAATTTACCCAAATGGGGACCATAGTTTGGCATTTCATCTTCTAGTTTTAGGTTTTTGGATGTTTAGCGTTTTCCATTGTTTCTCAACAATAAATAGGCCTTTGAGCCTCACTGTAACACAGTTCAGAGGCATGTAGCCGCCACATCTCTTCTAAGAGATAAGCTACCATCACCCTAACTGGTTTATTTCCATTTTTGTTTGTAAGCATATTTCAGTATTTTACATTAATGAAATGAAGTATTATTTCTGCTACATCTCTGTGTTTATGGTTATCTTTGTAATTGTATGCATTCCTGTTTAAATCCAGATTATTACCTCAGGTTTGAAATTGCAATAAGTGCTATAAGTTGTCTTGGAAAGGATGAAAGGCTAGAAGAGCCCTAAAGAGCATGCAACATCTTGATTTAGTATGGCATCATGGATAGAAGCATATGATAGTAGCATGTTTAAAAGTATACTTGGTTGATTTTCTTGAAATCATCTAGTCTTTTAAGAATAAAAATCTTGGGGAAAATTTTGTATAAATATTCATCCATACATTGTCTAACATTATGTTAGAGGATGCCTTTTTGCTAATATGGATCATCGTGATCCTGTGAGAGTCATCATCTTGGAAGGATCTTGGAAGAGGCCTTATGGTGGGATCAATATATATTCCATATTGTATAGAAACAATAATTTGAAAAGGTTGAAGGAATGCATTCGATCAAGTTGCAAGCTCATTGTAGGATAATGTATAATTATATGATTGTGTGAAAGATTAAGAATGAATTTTTAAAGTAACCTTTGGAGTATAGGATTCATATAATCTTGTAAGGAATGTTGGTCACATGCATAGTGAATCTTTCATTTAGTTATATGATGCATAAAATGATTAATTTGACTTACTCGAGAATGGATAAAATGCTAAGACTCTCTTGTTAGAATAAATCTCATGGTTATATTATTTTATGTACAATTACATTAATGTTTACCTATTGTGAGGTTAGTTCCCTTTGACCTTGATCAACTTGCCACAATATTGTAACCGTGATGTATGAAAATGTTTCCGTAACTTACAAGATGCTTGAAAATATATTGTAGTAAATGACAATCATAACATATAATAGACATTGCTTACAAGTTGGATAAAATAGAATACATACCACCCCCATAATAACAATGTTTGTATCTATTCGATTCAAATCGCAATCAATGAGAAACTCTTCCCCTGCAACTATTGATTTTATGGAACATACGAATACATGGTTTCCTTTATGCCCCTAAAATATTCAATTAGGTTGCTTATTATTGGTCACAGGTCGTGTACTATTTATAAACCCTGCAATATACCCTACTGCTTTTGGCCTTCCATCAATATACATAGTTGCACCTTTATTTTGATCATTGTCTTTTAGTTGTATATAATTTGCAACCCTACCATATCTTCACATAATTTTGGTATATTGGACTAGCCATACCTAATCATTGTAGACGTAATAGGGTCTGACATACTCCATCCATCCAGTAATCCGTCGTAACATAACTTTACACCATCCATGGAAAATAGACCCAACCCATGTAATAACGATGGGGCAATTTTTTATATCCTTTCATGGAAAAGAAAATTAGTGTTTATTCCAAGAAAATCCTTGGGTACCCATTTTTTCACTAGATGTTTTTACATCAAGGGCACCTCCATGTCATCTATTCTCTCATTATCATAATAACATGACCCCCCTTTAGCGAGAAAAAATTCCATGCATCTATTGAATTTTCTTCTACTCTTTTCACCTCTATTTGATCTTCACCTACTAGATGATGTAACAAATGCTTGGTTAATTTCTTCTATCTTACTTGAACTTTTGTCACTCAACGAAGATAGATCTAAAAATGCATGTTTGGTTGAAAATCCTATAACACTTCATCAAATGAGAGAAACTATTAGCAAGGGTCACAAGGGATGTTGAGAAATTTCTTAACGAAACCAAAGAACATTATAATAGTACAAATGAGTTACAAGGAAGTTACAAGTGAGTTACAAGTGAGTTATAAGGAAATTCCAAGTGAGTTACAAGGAAATGTACGCAATGAGTGCAAACATTACAATATAAAATGTTGCAAAATATGTCTCAATCAATCCACTAATTGTCTAAAAATTTCACCATAAACATTTACCACAAAATCCATGAATTTGTTGCCGTTATCTGTAAAATAACACTTATAAAAACACAAAAATATATGAAAATATGAGATTTTAAACTTGCAAAAATATCCTTGAGAGATGCATCTGCACCCGTCGATTTTCTCAAGTAGTAAGGGTGTCTAAAAAAGACCTTGTTTTTGGTTGTCAAGGCCCCAAATGGGAATTTGATTTTTGGCTCTAATACCAAGCTAATATGCGAGGAAATCATCAACATAAGAATAGAAGCTTGAATATTGGCTCTAATACCAAGCTAATATGTGAAGAGATCATCAGCAAAGCACGAGATAGTAGGGTAAACCACTGAAGGAAAAACATTAACTTTTTATTCATTTTTAGGTTTTACTTACATGGGAGATGTGATGGTCCATTACAAGTGGTTGGATTTATTATTTAACTAACAAAGGGTTTAACACATACAACTACTCTTTCTAATTAGCCTTTTCCATAGTCATAGTAAGATTAGGGTCCTAAAATAACATCATTTTGTTGGTTTAAGTTGAAACTTCCTTTTAATTTGGAAATGCTCTTTTTAATGATATAAGAAGAAGGCGCTCCCAAATCAAAGGCAACAAATGGTACCCCTAATGAAAACAGAAGTGTTTCAAAATCAGCAGGCACCTCACGATGCATATCGTTTCAATAGGTGCTACCAAAATAAATGCCATGTGTTTTAATGATTTTAATCGGTCAAATGGACTACCAACAAGGAACAATGAAGATCAAAGTTAAGTGGAGCATGATGAATGCATGGGTAGCAATACAATAATTTTTATTTTCTATTTCAACCTGACACCTAAGGGTTTTATGTTTTTACATCCAAGGAGGAGAGGTGGAGAATGATTACTACTACTTGCAGGAACCCATGCAAAGGTTTAAGGAGAATAGAAGAGCCCAATGAAAAAAGGAGAAGCCCTAACAATAGAAAGGAAGAAGTTCACTAAATCTTTGTTGGTTATCAATCACCTTCAATAACATTATAGGTGCCATGACTAGGATCATTTTTAACCAAGAATGGGCCTCAAAGTCTAACCAAGGTTAAGGGGGGACACTAAGGGAATTATGCCCTAAATGGTGATTTTTAGGTTCAATCACCATTAAAAACACATCCAGTCCACAAACAATGCCCTCCCTTTGGTAACTTTCAATTATGAGTGGCTTACTAGGGTAGATTAAGACATTATCGATAACACTAATGGGCTTTTTGGTCTTAACAATGATCAATGAAGGATAAAAAAGACCTTGGGAATTTAATAAAGTTTCCTAGCTGAAGCATTTTGAAAGATGCATTAAATTACCACATAGGACCTTTATATGGTATTCTTGGCCTCTAAATGAAATATGGCCACCATTTATTGTTTTTAGGAAATAATAACGGGTTTTGAGGCTTAGATCTTGGTTGAAAAGGAAAACAAGGGCCTTATGGAATAATTAACCTTCTAGGCCTTAAGCAATATGAACAATGCCTACAACCATGTTACATCATCTCCTCTATGTGGGGTGTTTCACCTCCAAGTGATATTCCAAGATTCATTTGGTGGTTTTGCACAAAGAGGATGGGTAAAGGGGCCTTGACTATGTTTTAGAGAGGAAAATAAGTTATTTTCCCCTCGAAAAAGGTTTGTGGGAAGAATTTTTACATGTTTTTATTATGTATAAATAATGCATACATATTATTAATGTGTGTGCATTCCTATGAATTTAGAAAAATATGTGGGATTGTCTCTTTTAATTAACATGATGGTTGAGTTGGATACATAAACAAAAACACTTTAGTTTTTCTAGCCACCTAATATTATCTATGTTTTTGACATGATTCCTAATATGGTCCACATATTCATGATTAATGCAACTACACACTTATAAAGCTCTATATTTGGATTTCATACACAAGAGATGACTAAGACCTACAAAGTAAGAGAAAACAATTAATTATGGTAGGAACCTAAAAGCCAATCTTAGTGATTGACATCACAATTTAAAAGCTTCACTAACTTTATTAATTTTTTTTAAATACAAAATTGTTATTAAAAGAATCCAAAATGTGGTGGTGCATAAGAAATTATTCTGATCACAACTAAGCAAATTGTAAAAGAAATTTTGACATTTAGGTACTAAACTAACATTTTAATGCAAATATATGAAATTTAATGTAGAGGAAAAGAAATGTGACTTTTTTAAATTTACTTTTCAAAGCTATACAAATTTTCCATAAATAAAAATTATATATTTCAAAAGCTAATTGGACCCAACTCCAAAATATAAGACACTCCAACAATTTTAGTCAACTTCATACTCTCATTAAAATATCCATCAATGTTCGATGAGGTTGGAATGGGAGGGGTTCTTTCTCACCTTGACGAATAAAGAGAGAAAATTTTCTTGGGGCTTATGGGTATCAACCAATAACTAGGTAGAGTAGTGTGCGCTTTGGCAAGGTTTGGAATCAGCTCTTGCCAATAATTTACAGTCCCTAAAGGTCTTTGGAGACTCTAAGATAGTCATTCAACAAGTGTTAAAAAATCGTGAGAATGATGATCCTTGACTTCCTCCCTTCTCGCATCGAATTAATTTTCTGATTAAGCATTTCGTTAATATATATTTTGACCATATAAAACGAAGTCTGAATGTTGAAGTCAATCTTATGAAAAATCAAGGTGTGTTATTAAAGTGTGGGGAATTAAGGATAAACGGTGAGGATATAATCATAAAACCTCCACCATAATGTATAGTAGTTAGATGCAAATTTCTCAACCCTCGATGATTATTACAATTGAGAATAAAGATTTGATTATAATAACCAGGCCAAATACCTTTGAGTTCAGAACCTTATTAAATAAGGTACACATACAAGAGGTGTTTCATTATTGTAGACAATCGGGCACTCTTGGCCACCTGGAGCAGCAACGCAAGTTTAGAATCAGGAAAGGAGAAATGAACAAGCTGTGAATTTAATAGTAGGGTATATCAAAAGTGTGAGCCCATATCTTTTGATACAGAGTATCAGTTTGGTGGCAGGCAGTGTTTAGAAAACCAAAGGTTTAGAATAAAACATTTAATGGATCTGACACAAGTGGTTATGGCGAAACCATCAACTTTCAATGTAACAAGACTCCAAAATTTAGGTAGGACAGGAGTGTTATCACTACAATGCAGGGCAGTGGAGGATTTCACTACGAATGCAATTCAAATTTTAGGTGCACTGAGCCAACAAATTCAAATAATTGAGTTGGAAATGGAGCACAATGAGGGGAAGTTGGTCATGAGCTCAGTGCCATTGTGGCTAGGTTTGTAGGAATGGTGGAATTCATGACCACCTTGATATCCAGTATTGTTAAGATTCAATTAGTAGAGACACATGCTTGTAAGGAACTTCTGCCATAATGGTTGGAGTTGTTGGAGATTAAAATGGAGCATCTGCAATTAACTATCGATATGCTGGAGTTTAGAGTTGATAATATAGGAAAAAGAGGGGATGAAGGTGGACCGATGTGCAATCAAGATTTCATCAATGATATGGAGGACATAGTGAATGTGGAACTCATGGAGAATGATGATGATAACGTGAACAACATCAGCGAGAGTAAAGGGCATCCTATAACGGACTTCGAGGAAGATCAAGTAGCTCCAGCCAAGAAGGAGCCATAATATTTATCTCTAATTTTAGTATGGACATATGTATTGTCGATAAATAGCTTATAATGGAATTTTTTGGAGGTTATATGGGAGAAGTGTTTTAATAATAGTAGTAAATAGAAAATTTGAAATATATTATGTAGAGGGGTGGGAATTTTGGGCAAATGGTGATTTTTGTGGCACAATATGTAAAAGGTTCTAGCCTTCAAACCAGATATTTCTAATTCCAATCATACCTATCCCTTTAATATGTGTGTGTGTGTGTATGTGTGTGTGCGTGCGTGTGTGTGTGTGTGTGTGTGTGTGTGTGTGTGTGTGAACGTCATATTGCAAGGAATTGATGTCTTCTATGAGTATCCCTCATATTGTAGCTAATGTGGAAAATTCTTGTTAAATTCCAATTTATTTCACTTGAATATAATGGATGGAAATTGTTGGGTAGGATTTTGGACCATGCTTTCTCTTTAATGAATTTATCTAAGTTTTGCCTCTTCTTCACCATTTATTCTACCCACTATTCTTACTATTGGTTGCCCTCTAAGATAATGGTTGCAAATGCCTTACATGGATAAAGGGGTGTAGAAATCCTTGAGGCTAGGCATACATTTCTCTTCTTACTCACAAGTGAAGCTAAGAAACTCCAAGAGATTGTTCTTAGAAACTTTGTACTATGATCCTTGCTTATTTAGGTTATCTACACATTTTTTTGTAATACTTAACCTCTTCCATTAGCTTAAGATTGTCTCTTCATAACCTTGTGCGAAGTTGCAGGACCTAATCCATTTGAGCCCTAGCCACACGTCTTTAAAGGATTTTGTTAAACCTTGTTTGACCTAGTTGCAGGCCTAAATAGGACTCTCTTCATTGGATTCAGAGCCAATGAGGGTTTTTCTATTGTTTCGGGTGATTTAAGAGCTAATTATGTGGTTTTTGCAAGCCTCCATCCACCATCACATGGGTTTCTTGCTTTGGTATTTGACTAGATCACTTGGAGGGTGCCTCTACCCTTAGTCGCAGGCCTTGGAGGGCTCAAAAACTTTTTTCAATTGATCCTCATACTAATCCACTTATTCTGCAGGCCCAATCAAAATTATTGCAAGAGTTTATCATTGTTTTAACTTGGAAACTTTCCATTACTCCATTGAAAGTGTTTGTATTTGGTCAATAGGATAATTGTGGTTGATTGCAGGCCAATATTTCCTAGTGGAGGGGTTATGTTTATTATTTGAGGGTAAAACATTGTCATTTGAGCACTTAACTAGGCATACCATCCCTTGGAGTGAGGTTGTGAGGCCTTGTGTCCTTGATTCTTCTCTAGCTATCACCTATTGTAAATTGTCCTAACATACCAAATATGAAGTGTTGCATACATAGGCTAATCACATTGAAACTTGGTAATCATAGGCCTAAAAACCATAAAATTTTTCACAAATAAATCACAAAAGGTTAAACTATCCATAATCTAAACTAAAGAAGGAATATACACACTAGGATACTTTAGGAGTAATATAATTACTAGACCCGATCAATTCTCCCTCATAAATTTTATTCATTTTCTCTGCAGGAGGGGTCCTCACTCATGGGAAAAGTAGGGATTTCACTTGCGAATGTGGCAGGAAGGGAAATAGCTCAAAAATTTAGAGGAATATCCTTCAAAATTTTGATTAATGTTTTTCAATGACTACTCTCTTGATTTCAAATACCCTTCAAATGAATACGTTCAAGATTCCTTACGCTCAGGGGATAAGGAAATACGCGATTTGTTTTAACTTTAATTTTCTTTGCAGATGGCCACTAAATAGACTCAACCATGTCCTTCGAGTAAATCTTATTACCCCCTAAAAAAATGAAATATGACCTTTGAAAATTCACGGCCTTACAAGGAAGATAGGCTTAAAAAATTTAATTACTTTTTTATAATTAACCTGCAAAAATTCTAAGCCCTAAACTCTTAAACATTTTGATAATTCTCCAAGCAAGAAAGGTTTCAAATATGAGAGTGAAATAATACTTTCTTGGGCCCTTGGATAAGAGACAATTGTTTCCACAAAGGTCTGTGGTTCTTTTGAGAAGATGTGATCTTATAATTGAGGCCCAAATTTTGTGTTGATTGGGTGAAAGGTCGACTGAGAAATTGAGCTTTGATTAAACCCTAAAAAGGAGTACGTTAAAGCTACCTTATGCTCAAGGGAGAAGGAAATACATGATTTGTTTTAACTTTAAAAAAAAAATCAAGTGGCCACCAAGGAGACTCGGTCTTTTCCTTCAAGTAAATCTTACATCCCCCTCAGAAAATGAAATATGTCGTCTAAAAATTCACTGCCTTGCAAAGAAGTTAGGCTAAAAAAGTATATTTAAATTTTTATAATTATCCTACAAAAATCATAAGCCCTAAAATCTTAAATATTTTGATAATTCTCCAAGCACGAAAGATTTCAGATATGGGAGTGGAAGAAAACTTTCTTGAGCCATTGGATAAGAGACATTTTCTTCCATAAAGGTGTGGACCAGTGTGATACCACAAAAATAAGAATAATTGAATTAGCTTCTTACCTACGATTTGTTGCCCCTCTATGCCACCACCTACTCAAATTCTCTTGTTCTCTCGAATTCCCTCATGCCCTCATACCTTGCTTGAATGCCCCTGCTCTTCTCTACTCAATTATCTATAAGAATCCTTTTCAATTAATGCTCTAATAACAAATTACTCCACGTCATTATACCATAAATTATATATTATATATTGTATATTGTATATTATTATTTTTTAAAGGATATTAAATATTAATAATTCATCAATATATATGGTTAGGTGATTAGGAACAATTATAGGGTTATAGGATAGTGTGAGGAGTTGCACCACCTTACATTTATGGGAATGGTTGAAAGACAATTTTTAAGGAGGTTGGAGATGATGAAGGTGACTAAATCTATCAAGAATCCCTAAAGATAAGGAAATCATGGAAAATTTTAGGGGCTATTATTCACTAGTGTGCTAATTTTCCTTGCTTTTTCTAAAAAAGAGATTCGCTAATATCCATTTTTCCTAAAAATGATTCGCCCAAATTTTATAGTATAAAAATATTTTACCTTAAAAATCGCCAAAATTTTATATAGAGACTATGTAAAATTATTAGACATTTGAAAAGTTTTAGAAAAATATCACTAGAAATTTTACACGTTTCATATTATTTACTACTGAGATTTGCCAAGGTTTCTAAACTTTAAGATAAATGTCCATCCTTAAAAATTTCCCTTAAGGAAATGCAATATGGTGCTACAGAGAATCCCAACATAGTGTCAATGGGAGATTACTAGGATGTGAATATCATTTCATAAATTGCAACCTTGGTTATAAAATATGAGGATTTTTCCATGGAGTTTATAGAGATGAATGGAATCAAAAGAGAGTTAGGGGAGAGGAAAATCAAGCTGAACCAAATGTCAAACTTATCAAGAAGTGGTCCTATAAGATGTATTCTCGAGTTTGGAAGAAATTAAAGGAGTAAATAAATAAGATGCTATTTATTGAAATATTTTTTTCAAGAAGATTGAGAGTGGATTATCCTTATTGTAATTATGGATAAGAAAGCAAGAGAAAGGACGTGTGTCTATGTGGATGTCAAGGGATTAAATTGTGCTTGTGTCCATGACACTTTCTTGGTCACATTCAATGTTTAGGTGCTTGACCATGTTGCACGAAGGAAACTTGCTCTTTCATCAATTGGTTATTAGCATGTTAACAAGTAGTAGAAGAAGAAAAATTTTGCTACAAAATGGGGTTTAGATAATGTCATGCATTTTGGACTTAAGGATGCCCCTACTATGTTTTCTAAGATGGTCATCGTAGAATTCAAATAGTGCATTCACAAGTTTTTGGAGGTCTATCTAGAAGCTTGGACAATGTAAACATACTCAAAGGCCATGTTGCCATTGGGGCTTATCTTTTAGCAATATTCATCGTTACATATTTATTTCAATTTGAGTGCAGTTTTTGGATTTATTTTAGCACATTATTAGGTTATAATTTATGATCATGATGAAAAACATGACGACGATGACAATGATCATGATTTGCATGTAGGTTTTGTCATGACATTTTTATTTGAACTTAGGTTTGTCATTTATGAACTTGACGAGTTAGTCATTTGAACTTAGGTTTTTCTTTGGCCCAATTCATAGGTCACTATATGTGGGGTGAAAGTATAATTTCCATTAATTAATAAATGGAAAAAAATTGAAATTGTTAGATGAGCCAAAGTTAAAATTGGAGGTAATCATATAAACCTAATGAGCTTATTTTTGCTTCAAGAATAATATATTCTCTATTGAACAAGCCCAACCTTGTGAGGTGGAAGCTCATATGGCCCCTTCCCCCCCCCCCGGGAAAATCAATCTAAATTCCCCGATATCCAATCTATCTGCTATAATATATTTGAAAGAAACACAGTAACAATCAAACATAAAAACTAGGAAAGTAAAAATTTAAGGTGAATGAAAGAGAAAAAACCAACTGGAAACATTTAATACATACCTTAGACATTTAAAAATTTTCATATCATTGATCTTCTTTCTCATTCAAATCATCATCTATATCATCCAGTTCAAAATTCATGTTCAAAGGATTTGCCATATCAACATCATCATCATCATCTATAACATCATCTGGTACATTCTCTTCTACATTTGGTTCCCCTTCTTCAAGTTCTTTGTCAGACACAATGTCAAATATATGATCTAGTTCATCCAAATTAACATTGTCTCGATTAACATATCCTTTAACTTCTCTGACATCTTCGTCTGACACATGAACCCCTTTCTCCTCTACATCATCTTCTTCTTCAATTTCATATAGTTCTTCTGCTACATTATACTTTACCAACCTTCCTATTGGATCATATCTAACAACATATGACCAACCTGCTCTAACAGGAACCTCTATATAAAATACCTATTCGCATTGGCTTGGAATAATATAGGGCTCTGATCCTGGCTCAACATTCCTTGTATCAACAATGGTAAATCCATTAGCATTCCCAATAATATTTCTATCAGGGCCACATTCACGGATTCATAACCTAGACCATTTGACATCAAACACAACTATTTTGAAGAATTTAAAGTCACATTCAAGTATATTATACAAATACCCATATTATCAATTGCCAAATATTTTTGGATGTATGTCGCCTCTAGAGGAAACATTGATAACCTGGAATACTGCACTTATCCCACTATAAAAAAATGTTTGTCTTTTCATCCAACCTTTTGATGTGAAATTTGTAGCCATCGTACCACATTTTGTTGTGGTGTTTCACCTATAATATGTCAAACACATAAAAAATGCATTGTCAATTGATAAGCATATTTATACTTGGAAAATTTGAAAATTGAGAAAAAAAACATGCCATATGTACCAATGTAATTGTAAAAAAAACTTAGTATGGGTGAATATGCTTCCATGATAATCATTTAAATCATATGATAAATCAATTTCCCTTTGTACAAGATTTGTATCTCCACTACGTTGAGCTTCTTTGACCAATGTAGACACACCATACCATGATAACCTACCATTATTAGCTTGTTTTCATCATTCAATCCATACCTTCATCCTGCCAAGATTGTTCATAATGTATAAATGTATTGCATCCCACTCTTGACCAGTTGTATTAAAATAAAACAATTCACATATATATACTGAGTTACCATGTTATAATTTCATAATAATGGATTATTAAGGAAGATTAAAAATTAAATAAGTATGATATACATAAAAACAAAAAGGTCAAATGTATTATAAATCTCCATTATCTACTTACATCTCACTTTCCTCATTCTACCTTTCCCCGATAGCCACTCCCCTTTAAATTTGTTCACAGAGTTGACAAATGTAAATCATTGTTTGATATACCATATATCCCTCTACCATAGAATCCTCAGGACATTCTCTTCCAGTATGACCAAAGCCTTCAGTGATTTCAAGTTCCTCTCAACCATCCATGTTGATCTTGTGTGTATAGATCGATACTTTTCAATCTCCTCCACTTGGTGTATGAGGTATTGTTCTTGTGGATTGGAGGTAGATACCTTTTCATTTTACACATTAGACAAGAAATTTGTTTCCTCCAATACTTTCTATCGTCTTTGTCTATTTCTTTAGATGAAAACCATCTACAAATGAAGTAACAAACTAATATGTTTCAACAAAAAATTATATAGTACATGATGACAAGTAAAACACATGCAGCCATATATAAGTTGTACAAAAAATTACACTTTACACATACATATCCACTTACCTCATGTATTTTCTAATATCATATATAACTTGTTTAACACTGTTGTCAAAGTTTTCTGGGAGAGATAGAGGTAGAACATATTGTAACAAAAATAATGATCTATCATTATTTATTCCCAAATTAGTAGGAAAAAAAAACTTTAACAAGATGTTTCACCAATGTACAAATATATACCTTAATGAACGTATGCCAATCATGAGTTTTTACCCCACTTAATTCACCTTTCTTTGTTAGGATATTCTTTAGATTTGAAGAAAATCCAGTTGAAATTTATTTTTTCCAATAACCTCTATAACATCCTTGCTTTGTTGCTTTGTCAATAACCATGGAATGGTGCTTATGTTTTGGTTTTCACCATAATTATTTGAATGAATCACACTTTTCATTGCATGATTGGCCTCCTTAATGTCATTACAAATCTTGTCATTTTTTCTTTATCTCTCCTTCCATCTAATATTCACCATAAGCTCTCTGTTACATTCTTCCCAATGTGCATTGTATCAAACAAATGAACAATTTCTAGGTGCTCATAGTATGGGAGTCTATTTAATTGCTCGAGATAACTTTTCATTCCTTGTGGAAGTGCCTTGTTATTAATGCCTTGATGAAGTACAAGGTGAATCATAGTTAAAGATATTATAACAACAATATAACCTGTCAATTAGTACACTAAAGAAAACACCATAAAATATAAAATAATCCAAACATATCATGTATATAGACAATTTGATCCATACCTTGAGAGACTCTATTATATTGCAACTTCCATGCATGAGGTTTCATTCTACATGGTCTTAATCCAATCTCTTCTGTCCCATCGAAAATATGTTTTCCGGTACTTCAGTACCTATGGTTCTTAGAAAGGAAGTACCTATACTCATCAAACACCTCCTTTCCTAATCCTATTGAATGATGAGATTTAATATTAGGACCACAATCTGGACAAGCAAATTTACCCTTTGTTTAAAGACTTGCAAGAGATGGAATAATTTTTATATCAATTATTTTAAGTATGCGTAATGAAGCGACAATTTAAAAAACACACATGAAATTAACTTCATAAAATTAAACAATTTAAGTGTAAGGTAATGTTATAACATAACACAAAAATGTGTTAGCCCTGGGGCATCGTGAGTTTTCCATACAAGCATTGCATGGAATTGAAATTCCCTTTGTGCATCTATTGGTCTAGAGATATAATACATAGTGACATTGTTCAATAACTCCACTAACAAATTGATAAGAGGCTCTATATATACATTCATATATTTGACCTGGTAATTACCTAATTGATTGAATGTACAATACATATAGACTACAATATGAGTAAATAAAAATAAAATAAAAAGATACAATTGAGCATAAATGAGTAAGCAAATTGATACATGGAACAATATATTCATGTGTTAAAAAAAAAATTATAAACAAATTAATTCCTAGAACAATCATTGTCAACATTATGTGCTCCCTCTTTATTCACTTCCATGGAGGAATGTTATTATTGATAACAAAAACAAGCCACACCGAGTAAGTAGATCTAAGCTCTCCAAATGGATTGACATCATCAACTGCTAATGAAATCCTAGGTTCTATTTTAAATTTTGGCCACTTTTCCTCTATATTTCTAAATGCATATCTATCTACAGGCATTCGAAGCACACCATCTTCACATCTATTTTTTTCATGGTACATAAGTTGTGCTATATTTTTTCACCTGAACAATTGTCGCAGACGTGGAATTATGGGAATATAATGAAGAACCTTATGATGCACCTTTTTGGTTACTTTATTGGTTTGACATCTACTCTCATCACATTTTTGGAATTTTTATTTTGACTTGTGTTCTTTCTAATAGAGAATCACATCATTAGGACATGCATGAATAGCTTGATACTCCATTACAATATATTTCATAATGACATGTAAATCTTGGTACGTACGATATAAATTTGACAGTGGTAAGATAAATTTACCTAACAATCTACAACATAGAAAAATAATGCTTTTGTTGATGTATTAAATAATATCAATCGTACATATTGCATCCAAATGTTACAAATTAATTAAATGATGATCAATGTACTAATTACACTAAAAACAAAGGAAAAATTATTGCTTTATCATGTATATAGTACTAATTAATGTCACAAAATATATTACATACCTTAGGAGTTGTGTCACACATGTGTTTGAAAAAACATTCACCACCTTTAAGTTAACCATCAAGAATACAACAAAGAGAAGAGATGTTTTTGAGCCTTTATAAAAAGGTTCAATTTCCCTCTCATGTACATTTTTATCAAAAGCACGGCCATTATACTGGTTTCCATCATCATTCATTTCAACATTATTAAATGTCTCCTGAATCAATCTATTTGCCCCATCTTCTTCAATTGTGTTATCAACATCATACTACAACCACCTCTTCCTTGTCAAGCCACACCCTAGGGGGCCATACTATACATATTACTATATATATATATAATATATATAGTATATATATATAGATATAATATTTATAATATTTAAATGTCGATACAACATTTACAAATATAATATAGGAAACAAAGACAACAAAGACAAAAGACAAAGACAAATTAGGTGAGAATGAAAAACAAATACAACAAATCAATGATGGTGCTTATGTAATTTATCAAGATTATATTTAAGAACATGCTGAAAAAATCTAGGAAATATGTTACTTTTCTTGGCATGTAGGAAGAGAAACACTTTCTCAGATATATAGTCACAACCATAATAAAAAACATATTGATCTTATTTTGCATTCATCATTATAATGTCATATTATTTCTTGATTTCACTTAGAGACAAAAAATTTTAAGAGGATGGGTGAGAAACCATAAGCTTGGGTGAGAGCAAGAAACAAATAAAACAAATCAATGTGATCATGAAGCTTGTGCAATTTAGAAAGATGTTTAAGATTATGTTGAAATTTTTTAGGAACAATCACCTGAAAACCATCAAACCCTTTTCATTCTATCACATTTAACAATGCACCCAAAGTACAAGACTTAAACAATAATACCAATGAATCCAGGAAATACCAATTAAGTTCAAGCAGGAAAACCTCAAGGTAAATACTACAATATGGTTCATAATGGCTTCCATAAGATAAGAGAATGAGAGGGGAACAGACACAAAATGTATTTTATCCCCAATTCCTCTCAAATCTTCGATTATGACAAGTGGAGGGTGGATCTTATATTATCTTTTTTTAATCATTTTTTAATTAAGAAAATTATTTCTAAAGAGGATCTGGACTTTTAATCTTATATGAAAGTTATCCTCACAATCAAAGTTATTACTAAAATTAGTTGGTGGCTAGATGGGTCAAGAAATTTACAAGAGGAAGATAAGTCTTTCTTATTCTTTACTGTTTGGTCTTCTGTTTGTCTCTAATTATTCTTTCTATACCCTTTTATTCTTAATTTCCTATCTTTTGCAACATTGCTCCTAAATAGGTAGGTCTCATATTGTCTAGGTTAGCTTATCAAAATAAACGAAACAATGTATTTGTTGATATAACTTATTAGTTGCATTTTATTTTGTATTTTCATCATATGCTTTCACTTATCAACTTTGAAATCAATAACCTATGTAAGAAATTATATAGGATCCCTTTTTTTCTTTAGACAAGTTGTAGGGAACTCACTAACGACATTAATTTTCATAGGAAACCTCTTTTTACTAATGCACAACATAAATCTCTCCTTCTACATAAAATGTGGTATTATTTCTTTTTGACTACTTAGTTGATTTGACCAAAATGTCAAAAACTTACTCCTTTTTACTTAGTGGTAAGTGAATGTTATATAAGAATAAAACCATTACACCTACTTCAAAGGACATTCAAAACATAATGTTCTCCCTTGCATGAGTGATAATAAGTAAGATAAATTTGGAAAAGATAAACATTAATGATTTATCAAATATTTCATTAATATACCATTTTCCTAGAACTATTATTGCTTTGATATTACTTCAAGTTTTCTTACTATTTACAACAAATGAAACCCTTTACTTATCACAAAAAGAGACTTTATATAAAAAATTCTTCACTCTATATAACTTGGGCTTAAAAAGGTTCATTGTCCCCTAGTAAAACATTTCGAAACACCAAGTTCAAGGCTTGTGCCTCATATTTTTTTCCTTAAAAAATTAGGAAGAGTCTCCTTTATGAGCGAAATACATTGTGGTTAGGAACATAACATTTTAAATGTGCATAATATATTTTAAAAACTTATTAGTAATGCTCCCTAAAATCTCATTAACCTTTAAATCCTCTAGGTCCTAATTAATCCCCTAACACTTTAACCTCATTCCACTAAGCCCTTAAACCCCTAACCCCTAACCCCTAAACCCTTAAACAATAATCCCATATCCATAAGCCCATAAAATAATTAACCCCTAACTCGACCTAATCCCTTAAACGACCCTAACCATAATAATCAAATAAACTTTTTCCACATCAAGATGACAACATAGGTCAAATATATCCCAAAAAAATATAAACATTTACAATAGAAAAACAATACAAGTTACACTACAAAGATATACAATCTAAAATACAATATACATATAAACATTTACAAAAACAATCTATGATATAAAGACATATAATAAATAACTTACTAATGGATAATATTAATGTCTGCCTTTAGCGTGTCCATAGTCTCTACAATGCCTTTTAGCTATTGTTATTAGAAGTCTCCTTGTCTTAAAACCCTTGCAATTTCTACAAGGAAATAATATTTTTGATCATTCAAAGCCCCCAATGATGATGTCACATCTCGTTAGTCACCTTGAGGTATGTTATATCAAAATTTTCCTCACAAAACTTTGAGTGATGATTTTCTTAAAAACTTTACCTCAAAATAGGCCTACAACGTTTCAAAACAATCACAAATAATATAGCAACTATTGTTGAAGTTATATTGATATTCAGGTCTCTCTCTCTCTCTTCTCTCTCTATATATATATTTATATATATATATAGACACACACACACACACACTTTATATTATAATTATAATATAAGATGATATTATATATTTATTTGTAAATTATATATATAGATATTATTATATGTATTAATGTATATTAATAATATTATGTATAATTTATAATACTAATCTTACATTTATTATAACTAGTTAAACTAGTCAACGTAAAGTGGTCCCATATTAGAAGTTTTCCAATAGAAAAATCCATTAATGGTGCAATTGACCATTATACAATGTTTCTCTGGCATTCGTAAGATATTCAAGCAAATGTTAGTTATTCATTGGTAAAGGATCCTCGTCAGATATCCGATGGTTAAATAAATCCCATCATATATCCGACGCTAAAGGAACTCCCATGGGATATCCAATGGTCGTCAGGATTTAAAAAAAATACATTTAACTCCTAACAATTTGTCTAATTTTATTTATTCTGCTAGATTTTCCACACATGTAATGTTCATAAAAATATTATGAATATATGAATGACATGTTTGGAACAACATATTGAGGTTATCCAATGAGATCCCCTGCGATGTAAGGGATCAAATGAAAAAACGAGAATTCTCCTTGTTAATTAGTATTATGATTATTTGATTATGACATTTATGTGCCCATATTTATATTATGTTATAACAAGGAAATATTGAAAGTTATATCTATTGGAAAATATTGAGGGTGGGGGGGGTATAGGGTGAATCATTATTCCTTATCAATTAGCACTTTTAAATCTTTTCAGAGCATTAGTTAATCTTCAATTATGATTAATGTTTATGTAGTACGTTTTTCTAATAATTCTTTAATCTTCAACTCCAATTGAAAACAAAGCTCCAACTTCCTAGAATCTAGAAAAGCATTCTTCTCCAGCTCCCACTGGATGGACACACCACACCTGAGATTCTTCAATAGTCAATTGAATGGATGCCCCAACACCCAATGAGATACAACTCACCCTAGCACTACCCTACCACCCTGAAGTTTTCACAAGCTTGAACTTGTTGGTGACTTCATGCACTAGCCTAGCACCACCCTACCACCCTATAGAAGAGTAAAAGAAGAATGAACTCCTGTACCAGGGAAAATGGTCCACTTTACAATGATATAGAATGATGTAGAAGAACAAGACACACTAGACCATAACCCCAACTATGACACAACCACCTAATGATGATCCAAGACCTCCCGACACTGCCTCTTCAACTCTTGGTAGATACACACTTGTACAAATTTTACAATGACTCTGTACAATGATACTTTTACAATGATTCTATGCAGTGCTTCCTACTTGAAGACTTCATGTGGTGAACTTCTTGTTGTTGTTCTACACCTTGATTGTTGCTCTTGTCATGCTACCCTTTCTCTCTTCAGAATATTAGATTATGCATTGAGTCTTCTCTTGATGAATATATAATAGCTGCAAAAAAAGTCTTCAAAGAAATAGCCATGACATGATAATAGCAAAACTTACCTCATCCTCCAAAACATATGTTAGTGCTAAACAAAAACAACAAATTAGAATACAAAGAAACTAATGAAATTAAGATATGAACATGCATATAAATAAGATACTTACCTATAGATTACCTCTACTGCATCATTTTTCTGCTCTTTGCTACCTTAGAAAGTCTGGTCCTTTTCCCCCCTTGACAACACTTGATCTTGTTTTTCTTGCCTTCTAGGAGCACGATATTTAATCTGATGCATCTCTACAATTTCAGATCCCCAACATGTGATATTTGGTCCTGTAGAATCCCTCTAACTCTTCTTTCCAATGCCACAAGTCTGACCACATTTAGACTCATCAAGGAAAAGTTATGCCCAATCTCCCACAATGACCTAATTATGTACTAGTTCAGTAGAGTGAACTTGTATGATGTACCACATGTCACTTTTTCCTCCTTCAGCTTTGAAATTGATACACAGAAAACTATATTCCATGGACTGTTCTCCACTTTTTACAAAATTCTCATCCTCTTCTCTGAGAGAGAGTTATGACGATTTTCCCAAGGTCACTTCTTTGAGATGAAATTTGGTAGCTTGCAAAAAACCCTAATTTCTAAAGATCATATCTCTGAAAATATAGTGAACCAAGATCTGAAATTTGGTCATGACATTCATCCGGATTGTTAATCAAATGGGTTTTAATTTTATAATCAAAGACTTCGCAAAAATGAAGTTATAGAGAAAATGCCACGATCACTACATTTGGAGGATATATGAGATTTCTTTTTATAGAGTTGAGAGGGGCTTCTATAGAGAATGTTGGAAGGATTTTAGGAGATTAAAAAATTATTAATTATTCATTAATCAATGACCAAAAGAAATTATGAGTGCCATGCCACAACCCCATATGGTTTTAGCCCACTAACTAGGGGTTACTAACTTCAAACATGAATATCTCTCAAACCGAGAATAATTACTTGGCATGCCATATATCAATGGAAACATAGGTAGAATCTATCTAGAAGATCCTTGACTCAGAATAGAGTAAGTTGTCAAGTCAAAATTCCCTTGCAAGATCAGGGTAGCCCCTAGTGCTGCTTGGGTTGACTTCAATGACAACCTCAGATCATCTTTAGATCAACAATATCCCCCTTTGGCATTGATGGCAACACAAGTACTCCCCCTACTATCAGTGAACCTCTTCCTACTATTTTCTCTCCCCCTTTGAAATCAATGGAAAAGGATAAATCCCCCTAACTCACAATCATCCTAATAACCTGTACACACTTCCACTCCCCCTTTATTTTCTGAATAAGGAAAATCTAATGAGAACATGGAAGAATCCCAAGCTTTTGGCGAAGATATTCAAATGCTTCACGAGGTAAAGGTTTAGTGAAGATATCAGCGATTTGTTCTTTTGTACCAACATATTCAAGTTTGATATTCTTTCCAGTGACTTGTTCTCTAACAAAATGATATTTTATCGGAATGTGTTTTGTTTTTTAATGCATGACAGGATTCTGGAGATGTTGATGGCACTGGTGTTATCACAGAAGAAGGGAATAGTCTCACTGAATTTTACTTGAATATCTTGCAAAGTTTGTTTCATCCAAAGGACTTGAGTACAACAAGCTGATGCTACAATGCATTCTTCTTCCACTGTAGATAACAAGATTGAGGTTTTCTTTTTTCTCAACCATGATATGAGACAACCACCTAGATAGAATGTTGCTCCACTAGTACTCTTATGATCATCAATGTTTCCTACCCAGTCTGTATCTGTAAAGACTTGAATAATGAGATTGTTGCCCTTGGGATACCACAAGCCATATTTTGTTGTGCCCTTTAGATATCAAAGAATTCTTTTGATGAAAATAATATGTGATTCTTTTGGTGCTGCTTGGAATCTTGCTACTTGTCCAACTACTTGCATAACATATGGTCAGGAGGCTGTTACATATAGAAGACTACCAATCATAGATATGTACAGCCTTTGATCCACATCCTTAGATGAGTCATCTATGCTCAATTTGCAACCTATTACCATTGGAGTAAGGACGGGTTTGCAATCTTCCATTTTTAATTTCTTGAGCATTTCCTTGATGTACTTCGCTTGATATATAAATATTCATTTCTCTTGCTGAGATATTTGAAGCCCTAAGAAGTATGTCAAATCACCAGGTAAATACATTTCGAACTCACTTTGCATCTTTGTAGCAAATTTCTTACTTAGTCAATCATCATTGCTACCAAAGATTATATCATCCACATATACCTCAATGATTGTTAAATTATCCTTATCTATTTGTACATAAAGATTGCTATCAGAAGTACCTTTCTTGAACCCTTGTTGAAGTAGATATCTGTCAAGACGAGCATAGCATGCTCTGGGAGCCTACTTGAGACCATACAGAGCCTTCTTTAACTTGCAAACATAGTCTTCTTTTTCTGATAGTAGAAAACCTTCAGGTTGTTCGATGTAAACTTCTTCTTCTAATTCTCCATTTAGAAATTTTGACTTAACATCCATTTGGTAGAATTTTATTTTTCTTGAGCATGCATAGGCGAGAAACATCCGGAATGCTTCCATTCTAGCAATTGGTGCAAATGTTTCATCAAAATCAATGTAGAAAAAATTGTATGTAGGTTAACCCGACAATGCAATATAAATCAAAGCAGAATACTATAACCTACTCCTACTATCAATTTTCAGAAGCTTAAAGATCAAACTGAACAATATAACTAGAAGAAGAAGAATCAATACACAATACACATGAAAATACTTTGGGGAAAGCCTCAACTAAAAGCCCTACTATCTATATTATCATACAAGGTGGAAATACACAGGAATTATACAAAGCATTAGCTCTCACACCTAACCAGTTCTCAATACAATCCTCATAGATGCTCACAGGAAAACTTGGCTTCTCTCAAGCCTTCCTCTCTACCCTCCAAGCTCTTATTTCCTTGCACTATTCCTCTGGGATGATTCTCCTTCAACCAAGTGGAACACTCTGATCTCACACACTGTCAAAACTGCGCGATCCTTAAAGAATTATACCTTGACTGCATGCATGTGTTTTCCTTACAAGAAAACACATGCAAATAATAGTACATTGTCCTTGTCTTTAATCTCAACTGGATATTTCTCATAATAGACATGCATGAGTTTCTGATGAGGGAATCTTCAGTTAATTGGAGAACACTAGTTGAGTGCATGCATGCATCAACTGACTGTTAACTCTCTATTAGTTCCTCAAACAGTTTGGAATTAACTTAACTAGACTTAACTCGGGAAATTGAGTTAACTAATTACAACTCAAATATAACTCAATCATATCTCCTTAATTTAAGGGATAACTCTTGCATGACTTCAAAAAGACTTCGAACTTGAATTTCTCCAACTAATTAAGTCAAAATAACTTAATTAATTATTTCCAAGTAGCTGTTAAGACTAAATTCCATTTTAGTTCACAATTTAATTCAAGGACAAATTAAATTGGAATATTCTTGTTGCCACATTTCAACAATCAATTCCTTCCACTTGTGCATAGCCTTTGCAAACCAATCTTGCTTTGTTTCTAGTAACATATCCATCTTCATTTAATTTGTTCCTGAACACCCATTTAGTCCCAATGACATTTTTATCTTTTGGTCGTGGAACTAATTCCCAGGTGTTATTCTTCTCTATTTGATCCAATTCTTCATTCATAGCTGCTACCCAATGTTCATTCTGGTTGGCTTCCTCAAAACTACTAGGCTCAGAGGTTGCTAGAAAAGAAATGTGAGCTTGTTGTGATGAATGAAGTTGTCGACCTTTTCTTGTTCCAATTCCTTCATTTATGCCACCAATGGTTTGATTTGATGGATGGTTCTTTTGAATCCATTCTTTTTTTCTCTTTGGAGGAGCTTCGTTTTGTTGTTCCTGTATATCTTGTTGATCATTATTTACTTCTTCCTCGTTGACAGTTGCTTCTTATTCTAGAATTTTCTCTATACCTTTTTCAACCTCTGTCTCAAGCTTCAAAGATTCTAGATCCTCATCATTATTCGTTAGAACACTATGTTCATCAAATGTAATATTTATGCGCTCCACTATCTATTTTCATCTTAGATTATAGCATTTATAAGCCTTTATTTTGCGTGAGTAACCAACAAAAATACCTTCATCAACACGCGATTCAAACTTACCCAAATTTTGATCTTCTCTTTTGATATAACATTTGCTTCCAAAGATTCTGAAATATTTTACATTAGCCGATTTTCCATTCCATAATTCATATGGGGTCTTATTGCGATTATTTCTTAGAAGACTTCTGTTGATAATGAAGACTTCCATATCAATTACTTGAACCCAGAATTTTTCATCCAATTTTGAGTCCTTTAGCATTGTTCTACCCATTTCATGTACGGTTTTGTTCTTTCTTTCAACAACTCCATTTTGCTAAGGTGTTCGTGCTGTTGAAAATTCTCCTTTTATTCCATTTTCATCATAATATTGTTGAAATAATTTGGAAGTGAATTCTCCACCATTATCTGATCTTAGATACTTTATTTTTAAATTAGTTTCATTTTTGACCAACTCCTTGTAGATCTTAAAGCACTCAAATGCTTCATATTATTTCTTTAGGAAACTAACGGTTGTCATCCTAGTATAGCCATCTATCAGTAACATGAAATATAATTTTCCATCTAAGCCTTTTGTTCCTATAGGACCACATTGATCAGTATGTATCACTTCTAATGGATGTGATGCAAAGTGTTCTTTTGTTTTAAATCTGCATTTTGTCTGCTTGTCATGCCGATGTGCCTCACATAGTGTGTTGGAAGGTTTTGAGATTTTCGGCATTTCTCTTACTGCTTCCTTTTTGCTTATCCTGACAAGATTGTCAAAGTTTATGTGATCCATTTGTTTGTGCCATAACCATCTTTCATCTTCTTTATCTAGTAGACATGCTTTAGTTGCTTCATCTAGAACATATATGTCATTTGGAGCTCAACTTGTTGTAGCCACAATTTTACCATACCTTCCTTGTTGATTTCACATTTTGTGGAGTTGAATAGAATTTTGTGTCCTTGATCACACATTTGTCCAACACTGAGCAGATTGTGGTTCATGTTTTCAACCAATAGAACATTCTTGGCTAGAGGATCTTTGCTTCCGAGACTGATGGTACTTGATCCTATAGCATTTGAAGATCCATCATTTCCAAAGGACACGGTTCCATCCTTCTTCTCTTTTAGAGATACAAATTTCTTTCTATCTCCAGTCATATACGTTGAGAAACTGCTATTAACATACCACACATCTTTGTTGTTTTGAGCCTTGACGGTTATAGCACAATTATCAGTTTTCTTCTTCTTCCATGTCCGTTCGTTCTGTGGCTTCAAAGATTCTTCTGGAGGAGTTTCAAGTCTGCAGTCTCTAGTTATGTGTCCAAAGTTTTGACATTTGTAATATTCAATATTACTTCTTAAATGTTCAAATATTTGATGTTTCGTTGAGCCCTGGGAGGTTCATATTTGACAGATCTCTTGGAATTGTATTGATTCCTAGGGTACATGCGACATTCTACAGCTTTATAACCAAATTTTCCACATGAATAACAATAGCCATGAAAAATATGTTGGTACCTGGATGGAAATATTCATCGGGGAATTGTCTTCCAAGGTTGTTCTTGTGAAACTTGTCCAATGAAGTCTACATGCTTGTCAGATCTCATAGGTTCATTGCATTTTGTTGTAGAAGGTCCTACTTCTTCTTCTTTGTAACCGAGGTCAGTTCTGTCACTATAAGATCATTGATTGTTGATGAGTTCTTCCAACGCCCCTGAGCTGTTGGCATAGTTTTGGACAGTTTTTCCCTTCTTCACTTTCTTATGTAGCAAGACTACTTTGGCTTCTAATGCTTCCCTTTCTCAACTACTTTCTTCCAACTTCTTTTGAAGTGACTCTTCAATACATTTTTGTTCTTCAACTTCAATTTTGAGACCTTGAACTTGTTCTTCAAGAGTTTTGCAATGGATCTTCTCAGCCTTGAGCTCTTTTATAAGCTTGATTGCCTCCTTAGAAAATTCTTTTATGGTCAACCCTTCTTCTTCGTTGTTTGATACCTCTTGTTTATTGTGCTTGGCCATAAACAATACTCTCTCATTGGCTTCTTCTTCACTGTCACTATCTTCATCGGATGATGAGATATCTTCTTTAGAGAGAAAGTTCCTTTTGAATCCTTTCTTCTTGCCTAACTTGTTGAATTTCTTAAAGCCTTTCTTTCCTTTTGAGTTTCCATCACTTTTGTTTGAACATTTTGGTGCAAAATTTCCAACCTCACCACAACCAAAACATATCAATGGAAGTTTACCTTTGAATTTTCCCTTACCATTTTTTAGTTTTCTCATAAAGTAAGCACATTCTCCATCTAAAAAACCTTCTTCATCATCTTCCTTTTCTTCACACTTGCAGGTGCAAGTGCAGGTCTTTGCCTATGAAGGTTGTTTGTCCTTATTGGTTTTCTTAGATGCAGTGAACGCAGTTTCTAGATGCGAAGTACCCTCTCTTCATCAAGTCTCATTTCATATGGTATGAGAGCTCCATGTAATTCCTCTTTGCTGAGTTTGTCCAAATTTGCACTGTATTCTAAGACCAATACCTCTGGGTTGAATCTTCCTGGTAACGTTCTAAGAATCTTTCATATAATAGTCTTCTCATCAATAGGCTCTCCCAATCCTTTAAGAGTGTTGGTTATTTCATCAACGTGTTGGAAGTATGCAACGATGTTGTCATCTTCTTTCATTCTGAGTTGCTCAAATTTTGCTATGTAGATTTGAAGTTTTACTTCTTTGACATTTGAGTCACCTTCACATATATTCTCAAGCTTATCCCATACATTTTTGGTGGTTTTACAACCCAAACACCTTATGATAAGTAGATTCAATAAGTCCACTGATAATAATATTCTTTGCTTTTGCATAATTTACCAAATTCTTCTTACCTTGTTCATTCACGGTTGGTGTAAAGCCATTTTGAACAGTGTCCCATGCTTTGTAACCTTGTGCCAAGAGATAGACGTCCATTCTTCCTTTCGAGAGTGCATAATTATTTTCATTGAATAGAGGTACACCATACTTGGTTTGCTCCATGATCTCCTTCCAGTTCTTAAACTGTTATTGCAAGAACCAAGCTCTGATACCAATTGTTGGAAAATACTTTGGGGGGGGGGTGTGAATCAGTATTCCTTAGCAATTATCACTTTTAAATCTTTTCAGAGAATTAGTTAATATTCAATTATCATTAATGTTTGTGTAGTAACAACACAGGAGGCACAAAAATTTTAGGTGGAAAACCCCCTCTGGGTCAAAAACTACCGAATGCTTTTCTAATAATTCTTTAATATTCAACTCCAATTGAAAAGAAAGCTCCAACTTCCTAGAATCTAGAAAAGCATTCTTCTTCAGCTCCCACTGGATGGACGCTCCACCACACGAGATTCTTCAAGTGTCAACTGAACGGATTCCCCAACACCCAATGAGCTACAACTCACCCTAGCACCACCTTACCACCTTGAAGTTTTCATAGACTTGAACCTGTCGGTGACTTCATGCACCAGCCTAGCACCACCCTACCACCCTATAGAAGAATAAAAGAAGAATGGACTCTCATACCATGGAAAATGGTCCACTTTACAATGATATAGAATGATGTAGAAGAAGAAGACACACTAGACCATAACCCCAACTATTACACAACCACCTAATGATGATCCTAGACCTCCCAACACTACCTTTCCCACTCTTGGCAGGTAGACACTTGTACAACTTTTACAATGATTCTTTTACAATGACTCTGTACAATGATATTTTTACAATGATTGTATGCAGTGCTTCCTACTTGAAGACTTCATGTGGTGAACTTCTTGTTGCTGTTCTGCACCTTGATTGCTGCTCTTGTCATGCTACCCTTTTTCACTCTTCAGAACATTATATTATTCACTGAGTCTTCTCTTGATGAATATATAATACCTACAAAAAGTCTTCAAAGAAATACCCATGACATGATAATAGAAAAACTTACCTCATCCCACAAAACATATGTCAGTTCTAAACAAAAACAACAAATTAGAATACAAAGAAACTAATGGAATTAAGAGATGAACATGCATATATAGAAGATACTTACCTTTAGCTTACCTTTGTTGCATCATTTTTCTTCACCTTTCTCTTTGCTTCCCTAGAAAGTTTGGTACTTTGCACCCCTTGACAACACTTGATCTAGTTTTTCTTGCCTTCTAAGAGGAAGATATTTAATCTGATGTATCTCTACGATTTTAGATCCCAAACATGTGATATTCAGTCTTGTAGGAGTCCTCTGAGTCTTCTTTCCAATGCCATGGGTCTGACCCAATTTCCCAATCCCTCACAATGACCTAATTATGGATTAGTTCAGTAGAGCGAACTTGTATGACGTACTATGTGTCACTATTTCCTCCTTTGTCTCTGAAATTGATACACAGAAAACTACATTCCATGCAATGTCCGCCACTTTTTACATAATTGCAATCCTCTTCCCTGAGAGAGACTTATGACGATTTTCCCAAGGTCACTTCTTTGAGATGAAATTCGGTAGCCTGCAAAAAACCCTAATTTCCACATCATATCTCTGAACATATAGCAAACCAAGATAAAAAAATTGTTCACGAAGTTCAACAGGATTGTGAATCAAATGGGTTGTAATTTCAAAATCTAAGACTTCGTAGAAATGAAGTTATAGCAAAAATTCCATGATCACTACATTTGGAGGATATGTGAGATTTCTTTTTATAAAGTTGAGAGGGGCTTCTATAGAGAATGTTGGAGGGATATTAGGAGCTTAAAAAATTATTAATTATTAACTAATCAATGAACAAAACCAATTATGGGTGCCATGCCACAACCCCATAGTGTTTTAGCCCACTAACTGTGGTTACTAACTTCAAACATGAATATCTCTCAAACTGAGAAGAATTACTTGTCATGCCATATATTAACGGAAACATCTCGACAAGTAGAATCTATCTAGAAGATCCTTGATTCAAAATAAAATAAGTTTTCAAGTCAAAATTCCCTTGCAATATCAAGGTAGCCCCTAGTGCTGCTTGGGTTGACATCAATGAAAACCTCGTATCATCTTTCGATCAACAATATCAACATGTATAGTATTAATAATTGGATTCCTTTGTCAAATCATGAGACACATATGCCATTGGGTGCTACCTTGGGCTAAGAAACCCTCAATGCATATAGTTCAACTATTACCACCACCAAAGTGTTTTATAGCCACATATACTTTCCAAACAAGGACACCTACCTTGTTGGAGGTGTGATAATATTGGGACATGAAGACTGCCTATAATTGGGGTTGCTTAGGTGTGGGAGTTTTTATTATAATGGAGTTGTGGTGGTAAATAACATTTTTGTTGACAAACGACTAATGGGATTGGTAGTTCCCACACTTTTTGGGAGGTGAGTGAGAGGCGGGGGGGGGGGCTTATTTGGATAAGTATGAGAATACTGCACGGAGAAGTATAATCATCATTGAGTTCTTGCTTCTGTTGAGAATCACTCAGTGAATTGGAGTTGAAGACAACACTAACTGAAGACTGTGTGGAGCATATACAACACTAAATTCTTGTTGTAGATGACAAACCACTCAGTGTAGGAGGAAAGAGGAATCCATAGAGATGAGTATTGGTTATCAATTTAAAGAAATTTTGTTAAGATTATGCTTTAATTTGGTTTAAATTTTTTATTCGTAATGACTTGATTTATGTTTTAATATGATTATGTTATGTTCTAAATCGATTTAAAAATTTATGATTATCTCTCATAACATATGTGTATGTGATGTAATAGAATAAATTACTTTCCAATCACTTGTATATGAAGTTGGTCACAAGGTAAACAACACCAAATTAATGACATCAGAGTGTGTAGTATCATAATGGAGTTGAAGACTTAATAAACTAGGTCATTGTGGTGACACTGGAACCTTGCAATATGCATTGATCTACATAAGGTGTGACATGACACATGTGTTGTGTTATTAAAACAAGGCAGAGGGATGCCTTCGCTGAGAGAATTATTCCTGTACAGGAATCCTTCCCAAGGGATGGATCACCTGAGGTACTGAGGAAATAAAAAAGGAGATGCTTAAACCTCGAAGGTGGTTGACTACATAAAAGAAGAAATGGACAACCCTAGGGATGAATGAAGGAGAGAAATGGATTCCATAACTCAAAATGTGAATTCATTATCATATAATCATGTACATAATGATTGGGATTAGAAATGTATTAGGTGTCTCCTAGGAACAATGAGTTGAAATTTTTGCTTGAAGGAGCCCTGAGTATAGTAATCGACAAGACTAGACATGAAATTTCAAGACACAAGAAATTTCATTGAAATAAAGAGTTGCAAATTCAAAGCTCAATTTTATTTTAGTATTTTTCTACTAAGAACATCGAGGATGGTTTTCCACCTAATGGAGTGGGATTTGTAACACCCATAGTATACTCCCCTTAATTTTTGTAATGAAATTGTAATATGATTATAAATGATTATAAATTTATTTAAATGGCCTGGAGAGTGGGACCACAAATCCATGAACCAAGGGGGAAACAGAAGAAGCACCTGAGTGGTGTTAGCTAGCACCATTATTTAATCAAATGTGTATATAGAAAGAAATATTGTAAAGAATGTTCCATAACGAACATGAAGAGACACACAAGAAAAATGATGAAAAGGAATTTAAACAACAAGATGTGGTTGGTTTTTTGTTGCAATGAAAGAAGTTCAAGGAAAAAATTGGATTTTTGGGCAAGGATCCAAAATTGTGTGCATAATTTCCAACGGAGTTTGCTTGAAAATTCATTTGAATTATGGATATGGATCGAGGGTGACTATTGTAACAAATACATGTTGCAGCTAGTTCATAATTGGGTGGAGAATCGAAGTCCCACCTTTAGTTTAAGACATTGTTAGATCTCAATAAATGTTATTAACTGTGATCCATGAATATGATTATTAGCTCTTTATTGAATTAATGTATAGATCTGTGATAATTTTTCATAGTTGTAGGAAATTGTTGTGCAAAAGTAGTGGGAAGATGCCTTGATTGTTATGTGGATTATATTGAAATTCTACCTTTAGGTTGTAAGAAAGATGTCTTGATTTTCTTATGAAAGGTAATATGTTGCATGTGGATATACAAATCTCTATGATTACTATTTCTCACTTTTCTACTATATCTATTATCCAAGGAGGTTCTAGGAGCTTAAACTTGGGCCATGGTGAGGGGAAATCCTATTGATCCTCTGGTCTAGTTTTCAGATCTTGGGTCATAATATTTTAGGAAATATGATTAGAAGAAGTTTGGCTTCCTTAATGCATATTTAAATAGGCCATTTTGTCATTTCTGTTATAAATTTTCTTATGTGTGCTTCTAGAAGCCGAAACTTGGAACATGGTCAGGGAAAACCCTGTTGATCCTCTATTCTAGTTTTTAGATCACAAAACTTTAGGAAATAAGATCATAGGAATTTGGGCTACCTAAATGCATCTTTAAACAAGTTATGTTGGCATTTCTACTATAATTTTTCTTTCGGGAGGTTCCAAAAGCTAAAAATTAAATTATAGTGAGAGTAAATCCCACTAATCATCTAGTCCAAATTTCAGATATTGGATCATGTTATTTTAGGAGATATGATAAGAGGAATTTAAGCTTCTTGAACACTCCTAAAATCGTGTTTCAAATAGGTTATGTTGGAATTTCCATTATAACTTTTCTTCTAGGAGATTCCAAAAGCTAAATTTTGGACCATAGTGAGGGAAAATCCCATTAATAATCTTATCCAAGTTTTACATATTAGTTTTCTTTATTTTAGGATATATTATTAGAGGAAGTAGATCTTCTCGAATGCTCCTAAAATTGTGCTTCAAATAGGTATGGTAGCATTTATATTATAACTTTTCATCTGGGAAGTTCCTGAGGTTGAAATGTGAGACATAGCGAGGGAAAATCCTACTAATCATTCAATTCATTTTTTAGAACGTGGACTATTATAATTTAGGAGATATTCCCTAAAGAATTTTCTATATTAGTTTGCATGCAAAGTGTTTGAAGAAATGCCCAAATAGTTTAATGATTCATTACATACAAATTGTTTGATGAAATTCCCCAATCAAAATGTTGTTTTGTGGATGGGGATAGTATTGTCATAGCGGATATATGCCTATTTGTATGAAAACAATTTGTTATATAGGTTTGCATGCAAAGTGTTTGAATAAATGCATAAATGGTTTAATGATTCATTATATACAAATTGTTTGATGAAATACCCCAATGAAAATGTTGCTTTTGGATGGTGATAATATTGTTGTAGCTAATATATATCTAATTGCATGCAAAAAAATTTAAGAAATGATTTAAAAGTGTTTTATTACAATTTTCATACAAACTATTTGATACAACACAAAGACAAAAATAAAAATTTGCATGATTGAGTGGTATATTTTAGTTAGTATGTTACAAGTAGAATTAGAGCAATGGTTAAGATTTGATTTCATAGAAAATGTTGGACAAAATCTATACAAGAAAATACCACTGAATTGTGTGTATACAAAGTATTTGAAGAAATGTTTACATGTAAAATGTTTGACAAAATGTATGAGAGATGAAAATCAAATTTATGCAAGTGTGGCTAGGATAAATTTAGTAGGGGCATGTGATAAAGTGGTATTAGAGCTTATTGTCAAGCTAGTAGAAGGAAAAACTAAAATTTTGTGTGCCCCGTAACCTCTATAAGTCATTAAGATAACTTGGTATGTTACATTATTGAAGGTATGTGTACCACTTCAAATGAAATACATTCTATAATTAGCGTTTTGCTTTCATAAATTATAGAGGCATGTGGTTGGTGTGGATGATCATGTCCTTTTCAATAATATAATGCTCTCACTATTTATAAGACTAGATAATGGAGGAAAGATCCTTTTCATAGGTGGGGTATTTTTTAAGCATGTTAGAGACTGTATTACTATGATATTTCATTGGATGTCCATGTTATATGAGGGCTACACTAAAAACATATTTTGAGTTGTCTATCTATATTTCAAACTATTGTTCTAGATTTGGTAGAATTAGCACTAATGTTTTGTAAAAGAAATGCTCCAGTCCCTTTAATGTTTTCTATTATGCTTCAACCCAAAAAAACTTGGTCTTTTCAGTACCCTTGGTCACTTCACTTGGGGGCAAGTGGCTTGAGAGAACCCAAAAAAAACATGTAGTAAAACAAACATGAGGCCCAAGAAATTGTGGATATGTCTTAGTTTCTTTAAGGTTGTTTAATTATGGATGATTTCAATCCATGTGCACACTACACCCTTCCCTGAAGTACCCCAAATATGGAATTTGAGAAACACTTGAAGAGAAAAATTTTAGCTTTGAAATCTATCTTCCACATATCATTTGACTTCATTGGACCCTGGTGCTAGCATGAATTAAGACCTATCTTTCTTAAAGACTTGTCTCCTATGAGATGATCAAGGGATCAATCTAAAGGATGGGATATTGATTCTTCATGTGATTTTGTTCAATCCTCAATAGTTAATAAAAGGTCACCATGTGCCATACATATTTTAAACCAACACGATAAGTTTCCTACAAAATGAGGAGATTTGATTGAATATGGCCTTTACGTATCAGGTCTTAAATTTAGTGTTTGATATCCTCATTCTATAGAAGAGAACAACTGTTTATAGGGATATTGGGAAAACAAATCTTACCATCAGATCAATTACATGCACTTGATAGTGAAAGTGTGCTCATCTAGGTGTACTAAATATTTCCATTTGTCTCCTTCAACTTCTCCTTGAAGTCATCACCTTTTGTATATGCTTCTTTGTATGCATCATGGGTGAAAGGCTCCATATGCATGCAAAGTTGTAATTATTGATGTGGTTGGCCTTGAAAACACGTTTAAAAACAGGTTTATGTTTCGCTTCTTGTAGTTTATGAAACTTGTCCAGTTGTAGTGTTTTCATTATTGTATCTTACTATAAGCTTGCAAGTACTCTAGTAGCTAGTGATTTGTGTGGATGACGGTCTGTGTTTCCACTATTTTTGAACTTGTACTAGAGCATAGAGCTTTTCATCATAGGTAAGGTAATTGAGAAATACCCTATGAAGTACTTTGTAATGTTAACATATATGCCTTCCTCCTTGCACAAATACTACTCCCATGGGATATCCACTCACATCCCTCTCCATTTCGAAGGGTTTCTTCAAGTTTGGTAATGTGAGAACTAGTGCTTGGATTATTTTCCTATTCAACTCATCACAATCATTTTTTTGACCCTTGCCTCAATGAAAGCGCTTTCCACTCAGTGTTAAGGAATGGAGTGGTACAATTATTGTTGAAAATGAAGCTATGAATTTCCTCAGGTACTATGCTTCCCCAATGAAACTCCTAACTTCTGAGACATTTGTAGGCACTTCCCACTTCATGATGGCCTATGTATTTATGAGGACTATCTTGAGCTCCCCTCCACCATTCATATAACCTAAATACACCAAAGGATACTATGCAAACTTACATTTCTTGAAGTTTACCAGCAATTAGTGCTTCTTCAGAGTCTCTAGCACTTGCATCAAGTGTGAGATGTGCTCATTATATAAATTTAACTAGAGAGACAAAATATTTGCCAAAAGGAACATTAAACTAGAAAAAGTCATAAAACATGCAAACACTAACATAGTATTTACCCTATGAAAACTCCTACTGTGGGGAAAAACCCAACTAACGAAATTCCATTAGTCCCTTGGACAAACCTCCACCAAGCCGACTAAGTGAACCTTCAATTCTCACCTCCCTGGACACCTTATTATGAAATCTTCCAAGCCTTTTAAATGCTTTACTACATGCAATCCACCGGCACAAAACCATGGGCAACCAAAAAACCATGGGCCCAAAACCACTACTATGACCCGATCAACTTTGAATCTTTTCTCGAGTCAAGTTTACTTAACAACCCCCTCTTAAACCTTGACTTGGGGTTTCCCTTAACCAAATATGGCCAAACCAACAAAGCAAGTCAATCCCACTCACTTTGGTCCTTCCCCTATTATACCAAGGGTATTTATTAACCTAGCATACCCCTATCACCTAGGTCTAACACCATATTATAACAATAATTTCCTAGGGATATGCATGACTTACCAACTCTCATAATAGTATGCCCATTTCATGCAATTAAAACTTTAAACTCCATTATAATAATATTTTTTTATTGTTTCTATTTGGCTTCCATTCTCTTGCTTTTCTCATCAACTACCCTTTATCCCAATCTTCATGTGGCTACCTTCTTCTTAACCTAAAATAGGACCCTTCATCATGTTTTTACTAACATAATACTTTATACCATAGGACTATGATCCCATTCTCGATGCATGGGATCTCCTTACATCATTGTCATCATGGTAGTTTCATCCTCCACATGGCTTTTATGGTTCCATCATATGTGTCATTTATTGAGTGAAAACCTGCACGATCCTCTTAAAATCACCTTTCATTCATAGTGTAAAACTCTACCTCTCTTATGAAATATGCATCACATCGGAGATCTTCCAATACCTTAGAGATAAGTTTGTCCATATGAACTCACTTCCCTACACAGGTTCATCAAAACCCTTCCTTTTTCTCTTATTTCAAATTGAATGACTCATTTTTTATCCCATCATCCTACATATTATTGAATACCACATATTGGATGTACACAACCTTCTTTGTTTCTAGGTTCCAAAGCTTGTAAACATTTAAACCATATTTATACCCAATAAAGATGCACCTTTGAAATTTACTATCCAACTTGGTTTTTTCCTCCTTTGGCACATGTACATATGCATCACAGTCAAATACCTTTGAAATGTGAGATAAATGGTTTCTTACTAGTCCATACCTCATGTGGAATATTATCCTCCAATGTTGATGAAGGTGATTTATTAACCAGGTAACATGTAGTATCCACTGCCTTTGCCCAAAATTATCATCCTAATCTAGCACCACTGAGAATGCTCCTTTCTTTTTCCACCAATCTCATGTTCATCCTTTCTACAACACCATTTTTTTAAGGTATGTATGGAGCAATATTATATCATGTTATACCACACTTCTTACAAAACTCTTTGAATGCTTTCTTATAGAAATCTCCACCATTATCAATTCTCAACACCATGATCTTCTTCTTTGTTTGATTTTCCACCAGAGCCTTAAATTCTTTAAACATGTTAAAGACTTCATATTTATTCCTGAGGAAGTATACCGTGTATTCCTTCAGAATTAATATATAAATGAGACGTAGTACATATATTTACCTAGTGATGGAACAGACACAGGCCCAAACACATCAATGTGCACTGGTTGTAATATTCTTTTTTTCCCTTTTAGTACCTAAGAAGAATCTCCCCTGATTTTGTTTCTCGTATACACAGTGTTCATAGAAATAAAATTATAGAGATAAATTAGCCATACCTTCTACCATACCATTTCCATGTAGTATTTGAATTCCCTTCTCTCCAGTATGTCCTAATAATTGATGCCATAACATAGCCTTCTCTCTAGAAGCCACATGGTTTTCTACTCCACTCTGAGGAACATTAGAATTGTTGTGGCATCAATAACAATAATTCCCAATAGATTAAGTGCAAAGTTATGATCCGAACTCCCATCATTAATACCAATGCTCCTCAAACCATTTTGCAGTTATCCTTCTCAAACATTGTTTTTACACCTATTTCATCCATATTTCTTACAGAATTTGGATTTTTGGCCAATCTTGGAAAGTGCAGAACACTAGTGAGTTTTCTAATCCTTCCACCTACCAAATTAAACTTTAATTTTCCTTGTCCTATGATTAAGGATTTCATGTCATCACCTAGGAAGACATACCACCATCATATCTCCCATACTCACAAAACTACTCCCTATGGGGAGTCATACGAAAGGATTCACTAGAGTTAATCATACATGCCTCATGATCTAAATGTGTACTTTAAGAAACCTAGTATAGACCCCCACCTCCATCTGAAGTGGTTTTCCCTTCTGCAATTGTAGACATTTAACTAGAGAGACAAAATATTTACCAAAAGGAAAATTAAACCAACAATAGTCATAAAACATGAAAACAATAACACAATGTTTACCTAGGGAAAAATCCAATTCTAGGGAAAAACCTAGGTAATGAAATTCCATTAGCCCCTTGGCCTAAACCTAACCAACCCAACTAAGAGAGCCTTCATCAGTCACCTCCTTGGCCCACTTACACTAAATTCTTCCAAGCCTTCAAAGGCTTTATTACATGCAATCCATCAACATAAAACTATTTAACCAAAGATACGTAAAATATTTAACAAAATGAACATTAAAACAACAATAGTCATAAAGCATTTAAACCCTAACACATTATTTACCTTGGGAAAATCCAAACTCTAGGGAAAAACCCAGCTAACAAAATTCCATTAGTCCCTTGGCCAAAACCCGACCAATTCGGCCAAGTGAGCCTTCACTGCTCACCTCCTTGGTCCCTTTACAATGAAGTATTCCAAGCCTTTAAAAGGCTTTATTACATGAAATCCATGGGCACAAAACTATGTGAAACCAAAAAACCATGGACCCAAAACCACTATTATGTCACAATCAACTTTGACTCTTTCCCCTAGTCAAGTTTACTTAACACTCCTCCCAAGTAGAATTGTAAACTAATATATCATCCAAATAAAAAGTAAAAAGGAATCATGATAGGGGAAATGTAGGTTTTAACCCCATACAGAAATTACTTGCATACAAATTCTAAAAACAGAAAATAAAAAATGGCGAGAGCATAACACATAAAACAAATATACACAGAGATTTTCCCCTAGATTACAAAATCGGGACTACCAAATTGATTTTCATTATGTTCCTTTCAATGTTACAATACACATATATACATGTTGAAGCATCCATAAACCCCAATCCATTAACCCTAGATTAGAACATAACCGTAGTTCCCTTGACCGGATCTACAAAATACCATGGACCGAAAACAGTCGTGCCCAAAACCATGTGTGACATCCATGCACAAAACCATAGGTAGGTTCGCCCACCTAATATAGGGTCCAAAAAATATTCCCCAAGGGCGTTGTGCCAAACCCCGTAGAGGGGGACTACAACCCCCCTCAAACCCCCCAACAAGGGGGCTGCCGCCCCCCCATGACCTCACCACGGCGACTGACGCAATGAAGGATGGGATCTGCCCCCGTCTAACCCCCCGGTTGCAAGGGCTAGTCATGGAAAGAATATAACACAACCTAACAGGCGCAATACATAATTCATTAATCTCATAAACATATCCAGTGCATGAAATAAACCAAGTGGCACTACTGACTGCTCTTACAAACCTTCCCTTGTTTTGAAGGTAGTCTTCTAGGTGTCTTCTTCCTTGACTCAGACCTAGTGGTATTTTGGTTTGAATTCCAACTTTGTGAAGTATTTCACTTGCTGTAATTGATCTAATATATCATCAAACATTGACAAGGGGTACCTATTCTTGATCATAATGTTGTTTAATGATCTATAATTAATGCAAATTTTGGTGCAATTATCATGGGTGACCCACAAGGTGAGATACTTGGTAAAAGTAAACCCTCTTACAACTATTTTTGCAACTACTTCTTCACTTTGTTAGCTTCCAAAATAGGTTGTCTATACAACCCAATATTCAGTAATGGAGATTCTAGCAAAAATAGGATTTCATGCTTCATTTCCTTCTTGAGTGTTAGCCCTTTAGGCTCCTAGAACTATTTCCATATATGCCTATAGAAACCCTTCCATTTTTTGTTTATGTTCTTTATTACAGCCCTCCATGGATGCCTTTGCCCTAATTGACTCCTCACTAGATTAAATTTCTATTAAGAAAAATAAAAACATATTCATATTAAAACCGATCAACTTCATGGCTTGGTTGGAAATTACCATGAAATATTGAACTTTCCTTTGTGCCCATTGATGATGAATGATTTCCCATCCTTGACAAGGAAGTATGGATTATCTCTCTGTATGAAAATTTCATCCTTCATATACCTATACAGACTCCCAAACACAACTCTACATACATCAATTGGGACTACATCGAATTCTACTTCATCAATATAATAAGAACTTATAGAAATTTTTATTTTAAATTGTTTTCTTACCTTGATCTCTACATTCATATTTAGCCGTCCTAATGGGTATGGGTTAGGATGGTTGCAAACCCCCAATCCAAGTTTATTGACCAAATCTGCTTATATGAGATTAGCCTTTGAACCTAAGGTGAACGGGTCATCTATCTTGGTCGTCTTGACCTGGATCTTAATATGGAAGAGATTTATCATATCATTCTCCTCTTGATGACAAAGGATAATTAGATTCAATTCCTTTTAAACTATTGTGTAGACAATATTCTCATCCACAATGGAGCTACTTTCCACGTAATTCTTAAATAGGTGGCTAGAAGAATTCTCTTCTTCCCATCCTTCCTATGGTTCTTTGAATTTAGCCCTAGATGTAGTTTCCAATACTTCTCTTCAGTGTGACAATTAATATTGTAGTGGTTTCAACGATTGCTAGGATCTTTGCACAGATGTGCAGTTTCTATTGTTTCTTATACTTCCTCATTTCCACTTCTTCTTCCCTTCCTTGGAAGCTTATTGATACTCTTTCTTTGAACCACTTGATTCTCCTTTATTTTGGCCTATGCTTTCCAGATACCATACTTGTATACAAGCCTCATCAACTATTCTTGGCTTAAGAAACATCATTTTATTTTTGGATGGTTGTGTAGACCCCTGAGATACTTAAGGAGTACATCTAGGCTATTGGGAGAGAGACCTAGCATGATGGCCATGTTCCTAAACATAGTGGTGTACTTATGTATACTCTACCTCTACCTCTGCTTGGAGTAGCTTCACTAGATCTATTCATCCTCTACATGTCAAAAAGGGTAGAATTAGGACTTTATGAGGGTTTTGAATTCCTCCCACTTGGTTATCGAGGAATCACCCTCCAACTTTTGTGTCTCCATATGGATTTCCCACCATGTTAGGACATGTCCCTCTAACTTTAGTCTAGCAAATGATATTTTTTTCTCCTCATCTATACAATGAATAGTATAATATACTTCTAATTTTTACAACCAATGGTTAAACTTTAAGGCATCAATATCACCTTGGTATGACTTTATGTCAACTTTTTCTTACATCTTGAATAGGGACTGTGAATGAGTCACAACAATCGAACTCAACTACTCTTTCATAGGTTATTTCCTTGACTCCTTTTTTGGGTCTTCATGATCTCCCAATTTCCCCTCGCAGTCGGAACCCCTATTGTTCATTTGAAGATAGTTATGGCTAAAAAATTATGCTAAGGCACTGAGTTGTGCATTTTTAAAAGAAGGATTCATATGGATTTAAAACCTTGTTTTGATGTAAAGAAAACACCCTCTAGATATTTAACCATAAGGCTTACTCCCAAATATGGCAGATATTGAATGGACTGAAAGTGATGAAAGAGGAATAAAGAAGTATAACATAATTCTGCGATATTCGCCTAAATTTCTCATCTATCTAATATAGAAGAAAAAGCACATAATAATATTCTAATGGTTTAAAAACATAATATGAATTAGTTACATGAAATAAAAGAAACAATATACTTTTTCATAGGTATGATACAAGCAACTTGATTATATCATAGATCTCAATGTGAAATATAATGTTTCCAAGTGATGTAAGGTAAATTGATCTTTAGTTTAACCTCACCAGTATTTCATACAACTTAAAATTGCCCAAATGAAATAGAATATGTAACCTACAAGAAATAAACATCCACAAAAGACAACAAAATACCATTTGTGGAAAGAAGAATATTTTGATAAAGGTTATCTAAAAGTATTGTCTTTGAATACAAAATGCACTTTTTTTCTCGCCAAAAGAGAACCCTTTCCATGAGTTCTTCGTGAATCTTTATACAAAATACAAATAACAACTTCATCGTTGCAAAAACTATTTTCTAAGATCTAACTATTTAAAATAGAAAGTGTCTTGAACAGTCCAATAATAAGTTGCCATATGTCCTCCTTTGGTTGAATTCTGCTACAAAAGTTGAGAAACATATGGAAAAAAATTGACCAACCACTCCTAGTCAAACCCAACTAGATAACTATATAGTAACATATTTCTATACACAACATCCAACTCAATATATTTTTGATATGTCGGTGCAGTGGGAAACAACGTCCAAACTTGACAATGAATGTATTCATAAAATTATCCATAGAAAATCTTGACCCTAATGACCAAAAAGAGGATGATAACATAACCAAAAGAAGAGGAAGTGTTTCAATGCCTATTATAGTATTCATCTTTCATGGACCACCAAGATAAGATAGAGAACATACAAAATATGGTAGATAAATAAGACAATCATGTAGTAGTGCATAGTCAACCACAATGTCAATTGACCCCATAGTGAGCATACCTTCCTTTGTATATTTTTTTAAAGCTTTGGAGATAAAAAAGAACTAGGCAAGGTGTTTTATTTTGAGAGAGTTTTTAAATAAGGATTTCCCAAATTTTATTTTGATGTTCATTTTTTTTAAATGTGGCAAAATCAATTACAACTTGAGGACAATTATCACTAAATAGATATCCACAAATGCAAAATAACTCATCATTGTTATTCACGGAAAACCATGCATACTATAAGCCATTTTGTTACATCTGATCAGTGATCCTCCTAATGGGATCAATCAACATCCTATCCCCCCTTGTCACCATATTGCACAAATCCCTAAGAATTTTCCATTCATCCCCCGTAATTTCAGCCCTAAACTACTTCATTTGAGCCCGTTTAAGGACCAACGCTCCATGTAAGCCTACTACATAGCGTACACCTACAAGTTGCCCCACTATGGCCTGCATTAGTCACCAGCAGGTTGCTCCCCTCTGCACCTGTGTTGGTTCTAGAAATTTGTGAGAGTGATTGGGATTTCAGAAGCTTCCCCATCTAGGAGTTTCTAGAATTTGTTACAACTACTTACCTTGGATAAAAAATTAAGATCCTATCATTCCCTTCTTTGGATTTTTCACCACTTATCCTTTGATCCTATCCCTCATCAAAGGTGGATCTCTTTCCCTAGATTGGTAATTGGATAAGAACTCCCAACTTGACTTACTTCTCTATATATTCCCAACCTTCTATATGGTTGGGGGTTGTATTTTGGAGAGTAATCCCACCCTTATGATGTTGTAGTGAGTGGTCATCATCTCATGAATTTAGGGTGATTGGAGGTGCATATTGTGATGAGGAAAGGACAAGTCAACAACTTGGAGGAGATCTTCTATAACATCAACTGCTACTTATGGTTTTAATCTCCTTCCATTTACATTAATGTAAAGAATTCATTGTTTTCCTATATGTGATGTTGTTATTTTATATGTTTCAATACCATGTTGATCTATTGAGTGAATTACTTAGATGATACTGCATAGATATTGTAGTTTCTTGGCTTGTGTTATCTAATTGTGCAGGCTCTAATTTTGGCATTCAAAGCTAGAATTGGAGCTTCTAAGCTAAAGAAGGAGAGAAGTGTGCAAAGAATTCTAGGTAGGCTTCACTTTTTGATCTATTTAATTTAAGGAAAATCATTATTTTCCTTGTGTCTCTGTTGTTCTAGGTTAGCCACCAACCTAGAGGAGATACTTCCATAATTGTAAATCTCGTATAACTATTAATTGGTGACCATACTTGGAAAAGAAGTATTCCCTTGGTGGTTTCCTTGTCCATTGTGTTTTATTACCTCCTTGACAAACCTTTGTTGTATCATCCAACCAGGAAAGACTAGGAAGTGTTTTTATTAAGCCTTTTTTGTAATTTTTGTGTTGAAATCCTCTTTCCCAAGCCCAGCACACCCCCTATGCCTTTGAAAGAGTGTTACACTTCACCTTGGCCCACTTTGTACTCATGTTACAACGCATTGGCCCTGTTTTTGCATGAATTTTTCCTTGGTTCTTGAGCCTCTCTTTGGTCATCCTACTTCCAGCTCAATTTCCCTAAGTCTTGAGTGTCTTGTCATCTCTCTAAAGCCTCCACCTAGTTTTCATTTATGTTGTTTGCCTTTGGTAAGAGTTGGTTTTGATTTTTCTTTGTTCTAATCATTAGATCACTTGCAAACTTGATTTCATTTTATTATTGATCGCTTGGAAAAATTGTTGTTTTAGTCCTCATTCTGAAAAGTGTAATTGAATCAATAGTTGAACATTTTCATCTTAGTTTTCTTCATTTCGAAAATTAAGTGTGGTGAAAAGAAGAATTTTGCATTGCCATTTAGGTTTTTGTATGTGCATTAGTGTAGGAACATTTGCATTGGAAAGGAAATTGCATCTTGTTTGTTGTATATTATGTGTTGCATCTTCATTGTTTCTTCCCTTCCTTAGCTAGGTTTTCATTGAAAAAGAAAGGATTTATATTTCCTCATGCTAGATTTTCATTTTAGGATATTCAGATGACATTCATGGTGAACCCTAAAACTGAAACATAATCAAAAGATAAACACTAAAATTTATTGAATCAACCTAAGGAGCATTTGTAACATTAACACAAACATTTAGACACCTAGGCTAGAGACTTGTTCCGGTATCGTTAAACATAGGAGCTGTCATTGTTTTCCAGCATTGCATCCCAGGGGTGAAATCTCGTTCCACATATGTGAGTGTATAGTATTGTACTCCATGTACCTTTGGGTATATTGGTGACGCTCCACTCACGTAAAGTATATGGGAACACTCTCCTCGGATGATTACGCATTAGACAACACTACTACGAACTTCACTCCCATGTACCGTCACGTATATTTTGGGAGTCCCGAATAGGTTGTTATTCATCCATAGGTAACGAAGTATACCACCTTGTATATCATGATATACCGAGCACAACATTTGGGGATATTGGCTTCCATATGTTAAGTCCTTGGTTCGCTAAGGTGTATATCGCAGTTCACGGTTGCTTGGTAATCTTTTATTTATAGATTACGCTCTTTTTTATTTATTTATTTTTTATGTTAATAAAATTTATTATCCAACGTGGAAGAACAAAATCCCCCTTCCCTTCATTTGCATAGAATGAAAAATAAGAATCCTCTTCCTCCAGAGGCTACTCCTAACCATCGTCAAAATCATAAGAAAATGCAAACTACTGAATCAAGAACATCAAGAACTAGTTCTGGACCTCCTCCTGATATTGATCAACCAAACTCATATGTCCCTTTGAGTTCCAAACCCAAGATTACATCTATTCCTGTTGGTGACACTAACACAATTGAAACAGAATTCCTTGAAACTTTGTTACCTGAGGTCATTGAATCTGACCTCCCTAACTCAGGAACTTTGTTTCCTAAGGTCAGTAAACCTAAGGAGTATCAACCATCTTCAATTGAGTCTTTGGGACCTTCCTCTTCTCTTCCTTTACCTCAAACAAAACCAATATATCTTGGGCCTGATGTGAACCTCTTCCATACGAACTTATAGGTGTTGAAGAGATCCCTAAAGAAGAGCCTCGTCCTTCTATTCTTGTTCATTTGGAAGGAATTTATTTTTGTCAAACCAATCCTCTTCGTCTCTTCAACCTTTGACAGAATCTCCTTTACCTGATTCTTTGGGCCTACCCACAGATCTCGCACGAAAATATTCATTGGGATTGTTAAATATGACTAGAACTAATTCAAACTCCCAGCCCATGTCCACCACTATTTTTGATACATCGAGTGTCGCTTCTTCATCTATGTTTGTGACATCACCAAAATCTCATTTGTATGGTGGTATTTTTGTCCCACTTGGCTATCAATCATTAACCGGTACCTTTTCTGGTGTGGCTTCTAGTCCCTGGACCTCTCCCGTATCATCTAATTCAGGAATAATATCTAATACTTCACTTATGAATGCCACACAATCTTCTCCTCTTCTTCCATATACAGCTACAATATAGTAGTATGTTGGCCCTTATATCAACAGGTAAAGCTACCCTCAACAAGCTAACCCTCTTTATGTTGGGTACCCTTCATCTGGATCAAATTTTCCTCCATCATCCCCTCCTATGGAAAGTGGCGAACCAATTGTCGGTATAAATCATTATAGTAATCCGCTTAATTATATTCCTCCTTATCTTGGAATGGATACCAGTGTTTGGCACCCTACTTTACCCATTCAACCCGGTTCTTTTTGGGATAGATTATTGAATCCTCAAACTATATCGTCTTCATCACAAATTCATACCTATCCATTAGTACCTCAACAAGCTCAAACACATGTGAGAAAACCTTTATAGCCTACCCAAATGGTGTCTGGTTCTCCCCAGATCTCGGTCAATCAACCTATACAAGGTCCCTCACCTTCTCAACCTCTTGCATAAGGTACTCCTCAAGTTTCAATAGATCAAATTCTTCAAAATTTGGCACAGTCTTAATCGAACCCATACCAGGGGGAAATGAAAACCCCTACTGGGAAACAATATGGACATCAAGTTCCTTTTCAAGGCTAGCAAAGCCAAACCCAACCATTCCAGTAGATTTATCACCATCCTAGGACTGAGCAACAAACTCACTTGTATGCTAGTTATCAGAACCCTCCATATTATAGTAACAAGGTTCCTTATTATCATAACCCTCCTTATCCAGGAATGCAAGTTCCTGTTACCCAGAATATCCCTTCATATCTAGGTCATCCACCTATAGACTTCAATCGATAGTTTCCTTTTCTGGCTACCCTTGAATTACCAAATTTAACTCGGCTTAAATGACCCCATTGCTCATTCGCCATGGTGGCCGAATATTCCCACTAAGTTTCCCTATGATATCCCAAAATTCAATGGGAATCCAGGAGAAGACCCTTTGAGGCATGTTATGATGTATCATCCATGGTGTTCATCCAACTCCCTTAATGATGATTCCATTCAACTCCATCTTTTCCAACGAACACTTACAAGTACCACAACTAAATGCTATATTGAATTGCCTATAGCGTTATTTCATGACTTCATCACCTTAGCCACGACCTTCCTCACACATTTCCAGTTTCCCATCAGATACGAAACTGGAATGGAACTATTGACTAAATTCAAACAATCAAACTCTACTCACATTTCAGATCACATTATGGGTGAGGGCATCATCGTCAATTGGTCAAGGCTTATGTTCCCAATCAACTACTAGTGAAATGGTTTGTCAAGTCTCTGTTAGCTCCCATAACAGAAGAGGTGGCCAAAGATGGAGTCATGACCAAAGAGAAAGTTATTTCTTGCTCAATACCTATATCTAGTTTATACCCAATTAGGCATGCTCTTTGATAAGATACTAAACGATCCAAGAACTTTGAATATTGTTTCTCCTCCACCTGGTAAAGAATCTCATGTTTCCGATGGCATTATATATTCTTCCAATTTCCAGTCGACGAGTAAAGCATCTGGTATTGTTCTTACCATTTCTGCACAAAACCCTCAATCCCATCCTCCTACAGCTTCTACTTTTGAGATAAATGTCATCTCAGCTAATAAAGGAAAATCTCAACAACAACCTAGAAGAAAGAAAAAAGGTAAAGGTAAGAAAAATAAATATTCATCATTACAGGATAAACAAACAAATCTATCTTCCAATGAGAAATGAAGACCTCGACACCCATGCTTAATTTGTAGCAAGGTTCACTTTACACATGATTGTCTACACCACGCTGAAGTGAATTAGTTCCTTAAATCATCCACTTCTCCTATTGTGTTGACTGAACAGTTTCCCAATCAGGAGACTCATATAGTTTCTTGGGATGCTTCTTCCTCTAACACAGTTTTGATGCTTTCCTCATCAAAGCTGAAATCTGATGTCTTGGTGGTCACTCAAAATAAGGACTATGGTAATGTGAATTCACCGAATGGTTAGGCTACCGATCAACCTTCAATTTTGGCACCACCTTCATCTGATTATGTTCCACCTCTGGTTCCTATGGAATTGGCTATCAAGCCTCTGAAGGGTGTTATCCATAAGTCTGCTTTCAACCCTCATTTGAGAGTCGCCCAAAATTGTAATATACTTGAAGACTTGGCTCAGTCTCCATCAGCTATGTCAACTCTTGAGGTGTTGTAGAACTGTCCCACCCAAAAGAAGGCCTTATTGTCATCTATCAGATGTGTGGATCCATCGGATACCAACCTAGTGGTTTTCTCTCATGAAAACTATACCCCTTGACTTCCAGCACAATTATATTTTATGATTCAAGTTGGTGTCCATGGTAAGAACATCCATTCTTGTATTATGGACGAAGGAGCCTCAACCTACATCATGTCTTTGTCTTACGTGAAGGTGATTGGTTCACCCCAACTAAGTCAACCACCCACCACATTAAAATCCTTTGATGGAAGGACATATAGACCTTGTGTGATTCTAAATTCCCTCCAAGTTGAATGTGGGGGAAAAGCCATCTCCACTGAAGTAGAAGTTATTGATGGACCACTTGATTATGATATTCTACCACGATGCATATGTGTTTATGGTATGATTGTCGTCATTTTGACTTAATTTCGGATGATCATCTTTCCTCATAAAGGCGGAATCGTGGCCATAGATCAACTCACCTTTTTTGCCTCTAATTCCAATGTTATTGGAAGTGTCCCTCTTGTGACGGAAGCACTACATTCCTATCAGCATGTCAAAGAAGGTTTGTTGAAGGATTCATCGCTTATGGGAACCTTTTCGCTCCCTCCTCCTCACCTTCCTAGGTCCTCCTCTTCAATTTCCTATATCAATATGATATTGTCCTCTATGATCATGGTTGATCCATGGATTATATCCAGTAAAACAAACATCAAAAGTTTTGGCAATCTAATGTCGCTTAGCCTTGTTGACCAACATTACAAAGCCATCTATTTGGCTTGTGTGGACCATATTTTTTCTTCGATTAATTGGGTAGACCGATCACCGGATTATTGCATGCCCCCAGATCCTTTCTCATGTACATTCTCTATTGATGAAGGCATCATGGAAATCATGATGTCAGATGACGTGTCGTGGGACGAACATCACCATCATTTCTCCTTCCCATATACCATTGAAGATAATATCAGTGGTGTGTACCTACCTAATTTTATCAAACCATCTACGAATTTCATCTCCATTCATGAGATCAACTCTGAAAAGAACCTTTCAAATATCAAAGAAACCATTACTCTCAATATTTCTATTAAACTAGGAATAGTCGAAAATTTATACATCAGAGCATCTTGTTCTTCATCTGAAATCGAGATTTATCAAGCCCTTTTTTGTGAGTTTAGATATGTATTTGACTGGACATATGATGAAATGCTAGGTATCGAACCAAACATAGTAGTTCATGAAATAAAGATGTATCTTAATGCCAAACCCATCTGGTAATGCCTCCATCTGGTCCATCCCAAGAAGATTTTTGGGATAAAAGTTGAAATCAAAAATCTTCTTTAAGTTTGCTTCATATACCTCATTCCTTTAACTGATTGGGTATCCAACATAGTCCCTATCATGAAGAAACATGGCACAATCCAAGTTTGTGTCAACTAATCGAGACTATTTATTGACCAGATTGTTTATGAATGCATTGGTTGTGAAATTTATTCATTCATGGATGGGTTCTCAGGTTATAATCAAATCAACATTCACCTGGTGGACCAACCTAAAATCGTATTTATTTTTCCCTCGGGTAATTTTGCTTATAGAAATCTCCCTTTTAGTCTAAATAACATATGGGACATGTTTTCGTGTGCGATGGATTATGCCTTCCATGACATCAAGCACATCGTGCAACCCTATATGGATGATCTCCCTACTCACTCCAAGTGTCAGGTTGATCACACAATGCATTTACAGACCATTTTCCTCCATTGTAGACATTATAACAATCGATTTAACCCGTAAAAATGTATGTTCTGTGTTGGTTCTGGTCGATTCCTTGGTTTCTTCATTTCGAAACAAGGAATTTGTATTGGTCCTTTAAAAGTCTAGGCAATCGTTGATTTTCCTGCACCCTCCACTCTCATTCAGTTACAAAGACTCCGAGGGAAAGAAAAATTTCTTAGGAGGTTCATTCCTAACTACAGTGAACTGACCAAAGGATTTACTCACTTACTGAAAAAGGGATTCCTTTCCATCAAGATGACGCTACACAGAAATTGTTTGATGCCTTGAAAAATGTACTCGTTCGGGCATTTCTCTTATATCCCCTTGACTATCAGCGTGACAAATTCCTGTAACCTACTACTAACATCTCTACTATAGCTATGGTGTTGGTCCAAGAAGATGATATGGGCACTAAACATCCCATTTATTATTTGAGTCAAAACCTCAACGATACTGAGATCTGGTATACTCATGTAGAAAAGTTAGATTTCATGGCCATGCAAGTCGTCTAGAGATTTCATCGCTACATCTTTCTTAGGAAAACTACGATCATTTCATATTGCAACCCTATGACATACATATTGTCACGTCAATTTTTGGGGGGGAAATACTCTAAGTGGATCATTATTCTCCAAGAGTTAGACCTGGAATTCATCAAATCCAAGTTGAATAAGTCCTTAGTTTTTTCCAAGCTAATGTGAAATCTCCCTTCCCTAGATTTTGAATCTACATCTGAAGATTCCATCCCCAATGATTCATTGTTTCTGATGTTGTCATGTAACCCATGGCATGGATATTTTCTAATTTATCTCCAAATCTATATTTTCTTACCTCTAGCTCCAAGCAGTGACGCATCTGATACCAATCCCAAAACTATGTGATTATCTACGACACCCTTTATCATCATGGTATTGATATGATTTTATGGAGTACCTCACTCTCGAGGAGGCCAAGAAAGTCTTGAATGAATGCCACTCAGGGGCATGAGATGGACATTTATCTAGTTACGCTACTACACAAAAAATTTACATGCTGGTTACTTTTGTCTCACCATCTTCCATGACTTTATCCTCATAGTCTAGAAGTGTCAAGCATTCTAGGACTATGATCGTAAAATGTGCACTCTGCTTGCCTCATTGCATCTCATTGTTGTTTTTGGCCCCTTTGTGAAATAGGGCATCGACTTTATGACATGTAACCCTCACTCGACCGGAGGGCATGGATATATCATTGTCGTTGTTGAATACTTTACTAAGTGGGCTAAAGCGATCCCTACATATAGAAACAAAGGAAAAACATATGCATAATTTTTCTTCAACCACGTGATTGGTAGGTTCGGTGTTCCGCAAGCAATAGTTATGGATCAAGCAATAGTTACTGAATTGACTACCAAATTGATAATTTCACATGAAAATTCCACTCCCTATTATCCTCAGGTTAACGTACAAGTTGAGGTTATTAAAAATATTCTTAAGACGATGCTTCAACGTATGACAGGGATCCACAAATCAGACTGACACTTGCTTCTCTTTGTTTCCTTATACGCATACCAAACCTCAGTTAGGACTACTACTAGATTCGCACTTTTCCAATTGGTTTATGGTCTAGAAGCGATCCTTCCCATTGATTGCAAATTCCATAGTTGAAACAAGTTATAGAACTTCTTCTTGCTACTTCCACAGAGGAGGAGCGTCTTTTACATCTAACTCGTTTGGATGAAACCCGGTGCGATGCTGTGTTAGCTAATGAAGGTTATAAAGACGCATCAAAGTGTAATATGACAAAAGTGTCAAACCTAGAGTCTTCTCCAAAGGAGATATGGTTCTCTTAAATGACTAGGAGGTTGATAGGCTAAGTCCATGGAAGTTCCAACCTATGTGGTTGGGCACATACATTTTCAATCATGTCCTTGCAAAAGGGGCTTATGAGTTAGTAGACCACGATGGAGTTCCTCTTGTGTGGCCAAGGAATGGAATGTACCTCAAAAACTACTATGCTTGATCCCATGTGTAGTAAACTATGTACATATTGTTTATAGGTGTGTTAAGTGTGTTTGCAGTGTGTTTTTTAGAGTTTCCCATGGTTTTTATTGATACTTTTTACTTTTGGATTGCAGATGTGAACCTCTCTTGAACCATACATTGGTTATGGTCATGGTGCTAGCTGTAGTACTCGGAACCTATCCTTCGCAACATCGGATATATTTGCTCCAAATGGCGAGCTAGTGAGTATGTAAGGGATTTGAATTGGTCACTTGTTGTAGGAGCTACAACACCCTCTTGTGGTGGAACCTATGATCGACTGTTCCTTAGTCACGTATTTGGTAAGTTGATGATCTCAAGCTTCCCTCTTTGGTCTTAAGAGGCATTCACACTTTTTATAGTATGTGTCATCTTTTGGCATGGGATTGTCTCTTGTCATGCAAATTGAATTTTTTCTTTCTTCAAATGGAAATCTTTGTGAGAATGGGTTGTCCTCACCACATAGACATGTTTCACACTAATTTCATGCACTCTTGCACAAGTTTCACCTTTATCCTCTCAAAGTCTCTCATCGAAGCCGCACTTGTCGTAAGTTGCCACAAAGGTTTTTGCATTAACAGAAGTATGTGTTATATGTTCTAGATGGTCTATGTTGTATCACCAAGTACTCAAGTGTGTGATTGTATTCAATTCCTATCACTATTCACATCAATTCCGCTATTCCCACACTTAGCCAAATTATGGAGTTTCCCATCAATCTAGCCTCATCCATCTTTCCTGTACTATGCACTTCACATTTGCAACCCTCAAGCTATTCCTTGCCTAATGGAACTACAAAATGCATAGAAATCCTTGACTCCCTTAGCATTCAAAGCTACTTATTGATTTCCTCTAGTGTCCTTCCCTCAGCCAGAACCCACTATCTCCAGAAACTGCACAATTTTGTACCTCAGTTATCCTGTCTACCTTGCATCCTGAAACTGTACAAAGGTGTTCTCCCAAGACCTCATCTTGCAATAGTGTCTTGTATCCTGAAATTGTGTAGTATTTTCCCTCAGCTTCCCAGTCTGCCTTGCATTCTGAAACTGCGCAGATGTGTTCTCCCAGGGCCTCATCCCAGTAACAGTCACTACGCATTGAAACTGCTCAGATATATCTCTCAGTGACCACAAGAAGGATGACATGCTAGAGGACTCTCAAGGAGCTGAGGAAGAAGATAAGAAAACCAAGGAAACCAAGGTATGATAGAATATCAGGACCGCATGAAGACTCCATCTGATGTGTAACCCTTTGGAGGGTAGGTATGGAAAACGAAGCAGATATTTTGAAATACACCTTTAGTGTAGATTTATGGACTACTTATCATTGTCATATCATTATGTCTTCAATGACATGGATATTTGAAAGCACTGAAAGTCATTCCATTTGTTTCCTCTATGTGTCTTGATCCCTTTTGCTTGCTTAATCAAATGTCGTATTTTAGCATGTTGATTTTGTTGCCATGCTTGCAATATTGTTCTGGTGATTTCGAAGGTTTTATTTGAGTGTTTGGGTTGCCTTATCTATGTGAACATCGATTGCACTCACACACGAAGTTGTAAGCACTATCATGCAAGTGTCGTCACAGTCGTCTGAAGGTCTATCCCAATTATCACATTTATCACTTCCATCTCTAGACATTCCGACAAAGGGTCATGTTTTTCTATGTTCTCCCGGTTGTCAGTGTCGTCATGTTGTCAAAGTACTTTAAGTTTGTGATCACATTTTTGAGTCCTCATAAGTTCACTTTCCTCTCACACTTAGCCATTTTTCTAAAAATCTCCCTGGCTGAACAACTCCACTTCACCAAACCCTGACTGAGCTACACTACATAGTCTCAGCCCTCAATGATGTTTCTCTATTGTCTAGAACTACACAGTGCTTGAGATTTTCCTCCCGTTCAGTTTCACTACACAATCCCAGAGGTGAGAAGCCTGTCATCCTTCCTAGAACCGTGCATACACTGTCTAATTTCCTATCTAAACTATGCACTTCATAAGAACAATCATTGAGCCTCCTTCCTATTTGTTGGAACCTCGGATTGTAGAGAGACCTGAGCTTGCACTGCTCCAAGAAATTGCACAGAGATGTCCTCCCAGTGACTTACCTCAGACAAGACTTGCTGCTCTCAAAAACTGCGTAGAATTTTCCTCTAGACCCTCTGCTACCTGGCCTTGTCTTCCCTTTGGAAATTGCGTAGAGGTGTCCCTTAGGGTCCCACCTTGCAACTGCCACTAGTGTCCTTAATTGCACAATTATGCATCACAGTGGCCTCTGCACAGTTTTCCCTGATAGTAAAGACTGTGCCTCGGAGTTCCTTGTCCAAGTCAAAGCTGCACTTTGCATAGTCTCAGTGACTAGTCCTCCCTCCTTGTCACCTAGAACTGTGCAATGTGCAATTATCGGGCCCTCTTCCTAGTATGTCATCTATCCCGAAACATGAAAAGAAATGCATCATGCTAGACTAGGAGATTTTTGGATTTGATGTCATCTTGTCATGAGTGAATTGTAGGCACATGTACATTGATAGGTCAGGGTGAGATGATGGATGGGATGAAGAAGAAGTGCACATGCTATAAGACTTACTTGCAGTTGGATGAACAAACAAAGCACATCAAGAAGCAAGCGAAAGGAACACATCCATGGAACCGTCTTACAATACCAATACTATTGAAGAACCCACAACATCAAGCCATGCAGAGGAGAAGAAAAAGCACACCCAAGAGTACATCCATCACTTAGTAGTGCGACAACTTGACATGGACACCACAACCATCCAATACATGAAAGCAATGTCGTGTCAATTTATGTCATGAGTTGTCAAGGCCACATCACCAATATGGGCCATATCTATCGTAACTAAATGTAATGTAAAGTGGATGTCCAATGGACACACACATGAACATGAAGATTCATGTCAATGGAAAATTCATAGGAAGTCAAACAATCACGAGGGTTTTCCAAGAGTCATAAGGGTCAAGCATCACCCTTGGCTATATATACCCCTTCGATTGTATGAGTAAGGACTTTTCACCTTGGCTCCTCCCACATAGCCTTAAGAGTAGACAGTCAATTCTTTGAGGAGAAAGGAGTGGCGCCAATGTCCCATTAATGGGAGTAGTGATGTATGGTGTACATATGTGTCTTGGGACTTTTTCTTAATTCAGAAGAATGTTAAGGCCAACACATTTTCATGTATGTTTTGTAGATGTTTGTAAGATTATTCTTTCGGTATTTGTAATGCATGTTTGTTTCACCTATACTAAGATAGTTGAACTACTTTGGTTGTTTTAATACTTACATTGTTGGGAATGTGTTGTATGGTTATCACTATTGTCTCATCCCTGTGGACTACTCCGCGGGATACTAGGTAGACCACCTTTGTGTATTCGTTATCACCGTTGTCACATCCTTGTTGAATACTCTACGAGATACTTGAAAAACCATGTTTTTTTTCTGTTTATAACGATCGTCACATCCATGTGAACTACTCCACTAGGTGGTGTATGTGTTTTCCCCTTCACTTTGGTTTTAACGATTCTCACATTCATGTGGACCACTTCATTGGGTGGTGTATGTGTTGTCCCTTTCACTTCAGTTTTAACAACTGTCGCATCCACTATAGGATATTTCACTGGATGTTGGACAAACCTTTCCGGTTCACATGGGTCTCTTCCTGGGTGGTACTATTACCTCTCACTTAAAGGCTCACTTGACTCTCCCCCTTTGTAGTAAGAGAATCGAGACACAAGTTACATTGTGCACTCACCAAGCACACTTACCTTGTTGTTTGAAGATACCACCGCAGTGCTCTCATGTGCTGACAGCTAGAGTCAAGGCATATCTCTAAGTATATGGAAACTTAGCCTTTATACTAGATGGGACTCCTACACCAAATGGTATGAGGTCTAGTTGGGACTTCATACCGATGAGATCACCTGAATTTTGGCAGTTCCAACACCGTCAACATTTCTGGCGCTAGAAGGAGGGCCAGACAACAGGATGTGCCCATATAATTTGCCTTGAATGTATTATTTTAAAATGGCTCTTCCCTAAATCATAATCTTGGGATGTTTTTCCAAAGAGCTTACTTGTACCATCCCTACAAAACCCATTCATGACCTATCTGAACTTAAGTTTAATGATGATGGTGAAACAACTTTTCATGAACATCTCTTTCAAGTTGTCCATTGTTCTTTTTCTAACAAAGTAGGTTTTGAATATTCCATTGCTAGATTACTCACCCTCACATTTGAAGGTTGTGTTAATAAATGGTGTCATACATTATCTGTTGCTTCTATCCATTCGCTCACTCAATTTGCCATGATGTTTTATAAAGCTTTTGATAAGTGCAACCACCAAGATGTCTGTAAAAGAATCTATCGTTTAAGAATGGAGCCTAATGAACCAGTTGAGGACTGTGTTGAGTGGTTCCTTCACCTATGTTGTGAAATTCCTTATGAATATTTGAACTCGGATTTTATGAGACAAGAGTTCAAATGCTTGGTTCATGTTTACCAATGCAGTGAACCTCCTGATTTCCCTTCTTCCCCAACTCTTGCGATCATGAGGCACCTTAGAATACAGAGGAGAAGCCCACTACCCTGTTTGTTCCTTGTCCTCCTCCTTTTTCAGTCCCGATGTGGGTGCCCCTTTGTGGTGATCATGAAGCTGAGAAAATTATGCATCAGGTCCCCAACTCGTCTTCTCATCCATCTCCCACTTCAATTGAGGATGTTCCAAAATGGCTTAGCAAGCCTACAACGAAGACTCACTCCTCCATTTTGCAAGAGGACGTCACCATTCATAACTCAAGTCTCCAATCTAATATATACCTCTACCATCCTCTATCATCTACAAGCCATGACTCCTTGTAAAATGACTCGCTTGATCAACCCGCTTCACCAGCCAATTGTTCTCATTCTCTTGATTCCAAGTTGCTGACTCAAATTGTGATTATGTGCAAGGAAGTCACATTACACAGCCATAGGAGCATAAAGGTGAGGACACTATTAATTTTCCCACTTTGTTTCAAAATTGTCCACATAAAAACAATGAGCTTGCATTCTTGAATGAATCTCAATCTCCTAATATCAGTGGAACATTTTGTACAATCAATTCTTTCAATTAACCCCCAACCTTGGGAATTCATCACTCCCATGCTTCCATATGTTGTGACGAATGCCAAAGCACATCATGCGATCTTCCATTTTCTCATGAAGAATCTAACCTAAATTCTCATGAAGACTCTAACCTAAATCTAGAATGTACTTTGGTCAAAGAAGACATCCATATCGAAACTTCCTCTCCACCTCACATTCCCTTGTGTCATACCACTCACAACAAATCTACATGCGATGGAGATGCTCCATGTTCACTTGCTTCTTCGTCTAATGAGATATCTCCTTGACTGACACAAGCTGGTGAGATTTTCCATGATAAAATTAAAAATAGTCTAATTTCACAGGACTCCTCCCACCCCTCATCATCTCTTATATTGCAAGAAGACAAATCGTAAAATCATCTTGCTCATGTGAGCTCACCAATTCGTTTATCTTTGGACACAATCGAAAGAACCTCTCCAATTGATAAATCTAATTGTTGTTGAAAGTTGTGACAGAGATGGTTTCCATCAAGAAATCAGTTTTGAAATTAGCAACAGCCACCCTCAAGCCATGTGTGATTTGGTTCAAGTTTCAAAATGCGATTATGCAATTTTGGAAATTTTTGGGACGTGCCAGGGAGTCGAGGCATTTAAACGTCTGTTGATGGTTATGTCAAGACTTTGTGACTCTAGTAAGCCCTCCAAACCAAATCAGATCTGGTTTCTCATGCAAAATTTGTTTATCTGCATGGTTGCACTCGATGTGAATTCATGTGTAAAAATGTTTGGTATTCCGAGTGTTATCTTTCCAATTTTCAAAATTTCACGTATCATTGAATTCACGAATTTGTTACAGCACATCCATCTTCATGCAAATATCTCACATCAAACTTAGGTTGAGAATGTTCATCTCTCATGAAGTCATGGAATTGTAAAGTTTATCATCTTAAAGACTATCTTTGCCCACAATCATACTTATCGAATTTCCCTCTTCATGGTTAGCTCCTCAGCCTTCTTATGAACCTCGTACTACAAATTTGTCATCTCATCACACCATAAATCTCCCTGTGTGATGATGAACGCATAAGCTATCACACGAATCAAGTTACACTCCATTCACCACACCTCAACTCATTTCATGCATTCACAATTCTAACATCCTTTTTAAATTCTTGTGATGACTATGATGCTTGCACAATTGGTCACCAGTTGCAGGCAATTGGTCTGTCATATCTAGCTCACACCAAACTTGGTTTGATTCTTTAGAGTGTTTGCAAGATCGTAAAATATGGATTTCTCTTTGTTCATTACAAACTGGGAATCTGACATCTCAATTAGCTCAGTTGATCATTGCTCTATCTTGGGTGACTATCATTCGAATTATCATTTTCCCATCAACACATCTGATGACAGTGCCTTCGTGCTCTCTAATATTCACCATTTAACATCTCTCTCTTCAGACATCTATCAAGTAGGTGAGGCACTCCAGCCTTCACTAATGGCTATGGCAGCTTTGCATTGTCTTAGCATGACCACCGAGAATGATCAAATCTATGTTTGTTTACAAGATTCCCAAGGTGATCCCATCTCTCCAATAAAAAATTATCATTTCAAAGATCACGAGGCTTTCCAGACAACCATCATGAATTTTGCGATCCAATCACTGAATGGTTGGAATAACATTACTCAGAAAGCTCTATTGCAGACATCAAGTTTCAATCCTTCCTTAAGCTTGCTAAGAAGCTCGGTGCACACAAGGATGCCCCTACAAGAGGCTTCCAAGGTTTGTTAAAAAGTGGTATCCATCAAATAGGTAAGCATGTGCATTGGGTAAAAGTAGTGGTTGTGACACGTCTTTCTACTCACAAGCAATTCCTTCCTTCCCATGTGCAAGATTTTCATGTTTTTGTATTTTATGTTGCACATAATAATTTATCTATTTTAATCATTCATATCTTTGTGGATGCAAGTCAGGAATGACTATGGTGGCTTCAATGGAAATTTCATTACACATAACCCTGAACGTCTAGCTATTAGGATAGGAGTAGGATTAATTGCATCTTAGTTTTCCTTTCCTTGCACTCATTCCTAGTAGTTTGTTCTAGTTTTCTTATTTTGGTATTTCATCATGTCCACTTTGGTCACTTTTTTGTCTTGTTTTTCGATTTTGGTTTCCTGGTTCTGTGTTTTCTTTATTTTTTCTTTGTTTCCTTCCTTGTTCAATTTTTCGTTTGTTTTCAAAACATGAATAAGTGTTGAGCCTAGACCTGCGTCCTAGCTTCTGAATGTGTATGTGGCTGAAGTTCAAAGAGTCTTGTGATACTGCAGCCCTTGGCTAGTCCTATGTCCATCTTCATTGTGTTTGGTTGTAACTATTGGCCGATGAAGTCTTGAAGGAAGACATAATTTGTTCGTAAGGAGAGCTTTGGTCGAACCATGAACCTGTGTCCATTTTGGGAACCTCATTCCTACACTTAGTTTTCTGCTTTGGTGTGTTCAAGCTTATCCAATGGGTAGAAATGGGGAAGGGGAAATCTAAATGAGAAAACCTAAATCATAGGTATTTACATGCTTCTCTAAGGGAACAACCTCTCCTTCTCTCAATAAGTCGGGATTCCTTTTCTACCCCAAAAATCAATAAGTTCCTATGCACAGTTCTCTTTTAAAAATAATAAAGGGAAAAGAAGAGAAAGGATTCCTACGCAGAGAGGTAAAGCAAGAAACTCCACGAAGGTATTGTCCATTCTTGTTGGTAGTGGAGAAATGGAAAGAGAAGAGAAAGGCTTCTTGTGCAGAGAGGTGAAGCAAGCAACTCCACCAAGGTATTGTCCAGCCTTGCTGGCAATGGAGAAATGTTTGTGTTCCTACATGAATCTGTCGGGGTACTGTTTAGGCCTATTGGAAATGGAGCAACACCAGAGATGAAAACTTATACTCTTAAAATCTTAAGCTCACAAGATAAACTACCCTTCCCAATTCTAAACACTATGATTTGGCCGAATCTTGTGTTGTGTTCAACTGAGTTGGTAAAAAGAAAACCATGTTTGTCCATGGGGTAAGTGGGGAATCCGAAGTAATCTGCACGATGAATCAATACTACCTAATGGACCAAGGCCCTGCAATGAATGAACCAAGACAAAGAAGTTGGAATTCAACCAGTGTGTCGCCAAGAGTTGTAGCGACTGCAACACCCTCCAAACTTTTGTCATGTACGCAAATTTCAGAGCCTACGGTGGATCATGTGATCGAACTTTCCTTAGTCACTTATTTGCTAAGTTGATGATCTCAAGCTTCCCTCTTTGGTCTTAATATTCATTCATGCTTTTTATAGTATGTGTCATCTTTAGGCATGGGATTTTCTCTTGTCCTGCAAAGGAAATTTTGTCTTGCTTCAAGGGGAAATATTTGTGAGAATGGGTTGTCCTCACCACATAGACATGTTTCACACTCATTTCATGCACTCTTGCACAAGTGCCACCTTTATCTTCTCAAAGTCTCTCATCAAATATTCCCTTATCATAAGCTGCAACCAAGGTTGTTACATTAAGCGAAGTCTGCATTATATTTTCTGGATGGTCTATGTTGTATCACTAAATTCTCAATTGTGTGATCATAGTCAAGTCCTATCATTGTTCACATCAATTCCACTAGTCCCAAACTTAGGAAAATTCCATAGTTTCCTAGCAACCTAGCCTCATCCATCTTCACTGAACAGTGTACTTCACATCTGCAACCCTCAAGTTATTCCCTTGCCTACTGGAACTATGCAATGCACAGAAATCCTAGCCTCCCTTAGCATTCAAAACTGCATAATGGTTTCCTCCTATGTCCTTCCCTCAGTCGAAACCCACTGTCTCCAAAAACTATGTAGTATTGTACCTGAGTTGTCCTGTCTACTTTACATCCTAAAACTGTGCAGAGGTTTCCTCCCAAGACCTCATCCCACAGTAGTGTCTTGCATCCTGAAACTGCATAGAGGTGTCCTCCCAGGACCTCATCCCACAATAGTGTCTTACATCCTGAAACTACACAATGTTGTCGCTCAGTTGCCCAGTTTTCCTTCCATTCTTAAACTACACATATGTCTTCTCTTAGGGCCTCATCCCAGCAACAACCACTGCCCACTAAAACTACGTAGATGTGTCTCTCAGTGATCACGAGAAGGATGACATGCTAGAGGACTCTTAGGGAGTTGAGGAAGAAGATAAGTAGACCAAGGAACCCAAGGTATGATAGAAGACCAGGACTTCATGAAGACTCCATCTAATGTGTAACCCTTTGGAGGGTAGGTATGGAAAACAAAGCACATATTTTGGAATACACCTTTAGTGTAGCTTGAAGGACTGATTATCATTGTCATATCATTATGTCTTCAATGACAAGCATAGTTTCAAAAACTGAAATTCATTCCGTGTGTTTCCTCTATGTGTCTTGCTCCCTTTTGCTTGCTTAACCAACTATCATCTTTTGGCATGTTAGTTTATTTTCCATGCTTGCGATCTTGTTCTAGTGATTTTGAAGGTTTTTCTTTGTGTGTTTGGGTTGTCTTAGCTATGTGAACATCAGTCGCACTCACACAAAAAGTTGTGAGCACTGTCGCGCAAGTGTCGTCACGATCATCCAAAGGTATATCCCAAGTGTTGCACTTGTCGCTTCCAACTCTACTTATCCCCACATAGGGTCATGATTTGCTATGTTGTCCCAGTGGTCAGTTTAGTCATGTTGTCGAAGTATGTTAAGTGTGTGATCAATTTTCGAGTCCTCACAGGTTCACTTACCTCTCACACTTAGCCATTTTCCTGAAAATCTCTCTAACTGAACAACTCCACTTCACCGGACCTCAAATGAGCTACATTGCACAGTCTTAGCCCTCAGTGGTGTATGTTGTAACCCTGTATAGAAATTACTTGCATACAAATTCTAAAACACATAAAATAAACAATGCGATAGCATAACACATAAAACACATATACACAGAGATTTTCCTTTGGATCTCAAAACTAGGACTACCAACTTGATTTTTGATTATGTTCATTTCAATGTTACAATACATATGTATACATGCCGAAGCATCCAATACCATGGACCGAAAACCATCGCATCCAAAACCATGGACCGAAAACCATCACGTCCAAAACCATGTGCGAAAATCATGCACAAAACCATAGGTAGGTCCACCCAACATAATATAGGGTCCAAAAAACAAAATTTTCTGGGGTGTTACCCCGAAACCCATAGAAGGGGGTTACCTACACCCATTGAACCCCCCGTTACGCAATCGGTGCAAAGAAGGGGGGACTCCACCCGCCCTCTAACCCCCCAGATAACTATGTGGGCTAGTCATGGAAAGAATATAACACAACCCAATAAGTGGTGCTAGTTCGTTGTTTGGAACTATGTAGTGCTTGAGGTTGTCCTCCCATTTAGTTGCACTACATAATGCCAAAGGTGAGTAGCCTGTATTCCTTCCCGGAACTATGCAGAAATTGCCTCACTGCCTATATAAACTGCAGACTTGGAAATAATAGTCATTGAGCTTCCTTCCTACTTGTTGGAAACTTGCATTCCATAGAGGCATGAGCTTGCACTTATCCCATAAATTGTGCAGAGATGTCCTCCCAATGACTTCCCTCACCTAGGACTCACTGCTCTCAAAAACTGTGCAAAACTATCCTCTGGCCCCTATGTTGCACATCCTTGTCTTCCCTCTTGAAACTATGCAGAGGTGTCTCTCAGGGCCCCACCTTGCAGTTGCCATTGGTATTCTTAATTTCACAATTCGGCCTCCTAGTGGTCTCTGCACAGTTTTCCTCGACAATAAATATTGTTCCCCGAAGCTCCTTTTCCAAGCCTGGGTTGTGCTCTGCACGGTATCAGTGACCAGTCCTCCCTCCCTATCATCTAGAACTGTGCAATGCATAGTTAATGGGCCCTCTTCCCAGCTCGTCATCTTTCCTAGGCTCGGAACATGGAAAACAATGCTTCATGTAAGGACTAGGTGCAGTGATAAATCATGGCGAGATGGTGGACGGGATAAAGAAGGAGCGCAGAAGGTAGAAGACTTACATGAAAATGGATGGATGAACAAAGCACATCAAGCAACAAGAGAAAGGAACACATGCATGGAACCATCTTGCAAGACCAATACCATTGAAGACCCCACAACATCAAGCCATGCGGAGGATATGACAAAGCACACTCGAGAGTACATCCATCACTTAGCATCATGACAACTTGGCATGGACACCACAACCAACCAGTATATGTCAGAAATGTCGTGTCAAGTTGTGTCATGCGTTGTCAAGGCCACATCACCATTATGGGCCATATCTATTGTAATTGAATGTAATTTTAAGTGGACGTCCAATGGACACTCACATGAAGATGAAGATTCATGTCATTTGAAAGTCATAGGAAGTCGAATGGTCATGAAGGTAGTCCAAGAGTCACAAGGGTCGAGCATCACCCTTGGCTATATACCCCCCTCCCATTGTATGAGAAAGGACTTTTCACCTTGGCTCCTCCCACATAGCCTTGAGAGTAGACAAAGAGTTCTTTGAGGAGCAAGGAGTGGCTCCAATGTCCCACTACTGGGACTAGTGATGTATGGTGTACAAATGTGTCTTGGGACTTTTGTTTAACTCAAAAGCCTATTAAGGCTAGCACATTTTCATGCATGTTTTGTAGATGTTTGTAATACTATTCTTTCAACATTTGTAATGCATGTTTGTTTCAGCTATACTAAGATATTTGAACTACCTTAGTTGTTTTAGTACTTACATTGTTGGGAATGTGTTGCATGGTTATAATTGTTGTCTCATCCCTGTGGACTACTCCACAGGATACTAGGTAGACCACCTTCGTGTATTGGTTATCACTGTTGTCACATCCTTGTTGACTACTATGTGGGATACTCGATAGACCATCCATTTTTTCTGGTTGTAACGACCATCACACCTGTGTGGACTACTCCGTTGGGTGTTGTACGTGTTGTCCCCTTCACTTTGGTTTTAACGACCATGACATCCGTGTGGACTACTCTATTGGGTGGTGTACATGTTGTCCCTTGCACTTCAGTTTTAATGATTGCAACGTCTGTTGTGGACTATTCCACTGGATGTTGGATAGACCTTTCCGATTCAAGTGGGTCTTTTCTTGGGTGGTACTATTACCTCTCACTTAGAGGCTCGCTTTACTCTCCCCCTTTGCAGTAAGAGAACCGAGACACAAGCTACATTACATAGTCACCAGGCACACTTACCTTGTTGTTTGAATATATCAGCGTAGTGATCTCATGTGTTGATAGCTAGAGCCAAGGCATATCTCTAAGTATATGGAAATCAGGCCTTTATGGCAAATGGGACTCCTACACCAAATCGTGTGAGGTCTAGTTGGGACTTCATACTGGGGAGATCCCTTGAATTTTGGTGAGTCCAGCACGATCAACATCACTCTACCAACAATATCACTGAGTATAGTGTAGTGCTTGAGCTATTTCTGAATCTATTTCACATGGTATCTGTCGTGTAGTCATCAGGCTTGACTCACATCTCATAGTACTACAACTCGCGAATATCTATTTAGTGAGAAATCCTGCCACACTTCGCATGGTTTTGAGAGTGTGTCTTTTGGAAATACATTTCAATTTCATATGATATGAACATATTTCTAGAAATCTTAACACATTCATAGATGCCATAGTTAATTTTATTTAGATAGATATTTTCAACGAATGTGGGTAACTTTCAATTTACATCACATCATATTGAAAGTAGAATAGGAACTAGGAAACACTGAAAATATATATGTTGGGTCTAGAGCCTAATTATCTTCTGTATTCAAAGGTTCTAGTGGGATGTATACCCTAGGAAGATTGTACACCCCTCCACGCGGGCATGGGAGGGGGGGGGGGGAATTTTCCCCCCACGGGGGTCTGGGGGGGCTAATCCCCCTTGGCTGGGTCCAGGGGCTAGCGGTTCCCCCGGCGGGGATTTGGGGCAGTGCCCCCGAAGCTAAAAGCAGATGTAAAGTTTCCTTGTAAAAGTATAGTAATTTCTAGTCAATCTGGGCCGTTCATTAGGCGGATGATCTAACGGTAGAAGTTATGTTTAATTTAGGGTTTTTTGCCCTAGAAGGCAACCCCCAACTATATATGAGGGAATTGTATTGCATCTATGTATATCTGTATTCTGAGTTAGGAAGCGAGAGGAGATTGAGAGCGAAGAGGTGTTATAGCGAATCTGTTGTAGGTTGTATCTCTTTAGTTTGCTAGATAATATAATAAAAGAAGGACTGGATGTTTCTTCGTGGATGTATCCCAAACTAGGTGAACCATGTATATCAGTGTCTCTCTTGTTTTATGCATTTTCTATCTTTATATTTCTACAATATTTTATGTGTTCCATTGCTCTGTAATATATAATTTTCTACCAATCTATCTATCTATCTATCTATCTATCTATCTATCTATCTATCTATCGATCATACTTAATATATATATTATTAGATATATCATATATATATATATATATATAAATATATAAGTAATAATTATATATATTATATATATATAATATATATTAAATATATATATGTTAAATTTGATTTTACAAATGTATGCCCCAAGACACATAAGGATACATCATCCATATAAAAACTACATGCAGAACATCTAAGTAGACAAATCAGTGGTGCTCATGATAAAACGACATTGCACGAGCCATCATGCACAGTAATCGACCAATATGACTAGGCACATTGATTGTGTGTCGTTGAAGTCGCAATGGAAGTTGATCAACCACGGTCTCATCAATCCCACGTGTCTATCCCTCCATGTGACGCTCTACCTCTAATAGGATATTAGCTACCTCAAGATATTGTAGCATATCCCATCTTACCGCAGTGCC
>APFE030496386.1:287547-299691 GCA_000404065.3 Pinus taeda
AGGCATTTAAACGTCTGTTGATGGTTATGTCAAGACTTTGTGACTCTAGTAAGCCCTCCAAACCAAATCAGATCTGGTTTCTCATGCAAAATTTGTTTATCTGCATGGTTGCACTCGATGTGAATTCATGTGTAAAAATGTTTGGTATTCCGAGTGTTATCTTTCCAATTTTCAAAATTTCACGTATCATTGAATTCACGAATTTGTTACAGCACATCCATCTTCATGCAAATATCTCACATCAAACTTAGGTTGAGAATGTTCATCTCTCATGAAGTCATGGAATTGTAAAGTTTATCATCTTAAAGACTATCTTTGCCCACAATCATACTTATCGAATTTCCCTCTTCATGGTTAGCTCCTCAGCCTTCTTATGAACCTCGTACTACAAATTTGTCATCTCATCACACCATAAATCTCCCTGTGTGATGATGAACGCATAAGCTATCACACGAATCAAGTTACACTCCATTCACCACACCTCAACTCATTTCATGCATTCACAATTCTAACATCCTTTTTAAATTCTTGTGATGACTATGATGCTTGCACAATTGGTCACCAGTTGCAGGCAATTGGTCTGTCATATCTAGCTCACACCAAACTTGGTTTGATTCTTTAGAGTGTTTGCAAGATCGTAAAATATGGATTTCTCTTTGTTCATTACAAACTGGGAATCTGACATCTCAATTAGCTCAGTTGATCATTGCTCTATCTTGGGTGACTATCATTCGAATTATCATTTTCCCATCAACACATCTGATGACAGTGCCTTCGTGCTCTCTAATATTCACCATTTAACATCTCTCTCTTCAGACATCTATCAAGTAGGTGAGGCACTCCAGCCTTCACTAATGGCTATGGCAGCTTTGCATTGTCTTAGCATGACCACCGAGAATGATCAAATCTATGTTTGTTTACAAGATTCCCAAGGTGATCCCATCTCTCCAATAAAAAATTATCATTTCAAAGATCACGAGGCTTTCCAGACAACCATCATGAATTTTGCGATCCAATCACTGAATGGTTGGAATAACATTACTCAGAAAGCTCTATTGCAGACATCAAGTTTCAATCCTTCCTTAAGCTTGCTAAGAAGCTCGGTGCACACAAGGATGCCCCTACAAGAGGCTTCCAAGGTTTGTTAAAAAGTGGTATCCATCAAATAGGTAAGCATGTGCATTGGGTAAAAGTAGTGGTTGTGACACGTCTTTCTACTCACAAGCAATTCCTTCCTTCCCATGTGCAAGATTTTCATGTTTTTGTATTTTATGTTGCACATAATAATTTATCTATTTTAATCATTCATATCTTTGTGGATGCAAGTCAGGAATGACTATGGTGGCTTCAATGGAAATTTCATTACACATAACCCTGAACGTCTAGCTATTAGGATAGGAGTAGGATTAATTGCATCTTAGTTTTCCTTTCCTTGCACTCATTCCTAGTAGTTTGTTCTAGTTTTCTTATTTTGGTATTTCATCATGTCCACTTTGGTCACTTTTTTGTCTTGTTTTTCGATTTTGGTTTCCTGGTTCTGTGTTTTCTTTATTTTTTCTTTGTTTCCTTCCTTGTTCAATTTTTCGTTTGTTTTCAAAACATGAATAAGTGTTGAGCCTAGACCTGCGTCCTAGCTTCTGAATGTGTATGTGGCTGAAGTTCAAAGAGTCTTGTGATACTGCAGCCCTTGGCTAGTCCTATGTCCATCTTCATTGTGTTTGGTTGTAACTATTGGCCGATGAAGTCTTGAAGGAAGACATAATTTGTTCGTAAGGAGAGCTTTGGTCGAACCATGAACCTGTGTCCATTTTGGGAACCTCATTCCTACACTTAGTTTTCTGCTTTGGTGTGTTCAAGCTTATCCAATGGGTAGAAATGGGGAAGGGGAAATCTAAATGAGAAAACCTAAATCATAGGTATTTACATGCTTCTCTAAGGGAACAACCTCTCCTTCTCTCAATAAGTCGGGATTCCTTTTCTACCCCAAAAATCAATAAGTTCCTATGCACAGTTCTCTTTTAAAAATAATAAAGGGAAAAGAAGAGAAAGGATTCCTACGCAGAGAGGTAAAGCAAGAAACTCCACGAAGGTATTGTCCATTCTTGTTGGTAGTGGAGAAATGGAAAGAGAAGAGAAAGGCTTCTTGTGCAGAGAGGTGAAGCAAGCAACTCCACCAAGGTATTGTCCAGCCTTGCTGGCAATGGAGAAATGTTTGTGTTCCTACATGAATCTGTCGGGGTACTGTTTAGGCCTATTGGAAATGGAGCAACACCAGAGATGAAAACTTATACTCTTAAAATCTTAAGCTCACAAGATAAACTACCCTTCCCAATTCTAAACACTATGATTTGGCCGAATCTTGTGTTGTGTTCAACTGAGTTGGTAAAAAGAAAACCATGTTTGTCCATGGGGTAAGTGGGGAATCCGAAGTAATCTGCACGATGAATCAATACTACCTAATGGACCAAGGCCCTGCAATGAATGAACCAAGACAAAGAAGTTGGAATTCAACCAGTGTGTCGCCAAGAGTTGTAGCGACTGCAACACCCTCCAAACTTTTGTCATGTACGCAAATTTCAGAGCCTACGGTGGATCATGTGATCGAACTTTCCTTAGTCACTTATTTGCTAAGTTGATGATCTCAAGCTTCCCTCTTTGGTCTTAATATTCATTCATGCTTTTTATAGTATGTGTCATCTTTAGGCATGGGATTTTCTCTTGTCCTGCAAAGGAAATTTTGTCTTGCTTCAAGGGGAAATATTTGTGAGAATGGGTTGTCCTCACCACATAGACATGTTTCACACTCATTTCATGCACTCTTGCACAAGTGCCACCTTTATCTTCTCAAAGTCTCTCATCAAATATTCCCTTATCATAAGCTGCAACCAAGGTTGTTACATTAAGCGAAGTCTGCATTATATTTTCTGGATGGTCTATGTTGTATCACTAAATTCTCAATTGTGTGATCATAGTCAAGTCCTATCATTGTTCACATCAATTCCACTAGTCCCAAACTTAGGAAAATTCCATAGTTTCCTAGCAACCTAGCCTCATCCATCTTCACTGAACAGTGTACTTCACATCTGCAACCCTCAAGTTATTCCCTTGCCTACTGGAACTATGCAATGCACAGAAATCCTAGCCTCCCTTAGCATTCAAAACTGCATAATGGTTTCCTCCTATGTCCTTCCCTCAGTCGAAACCCACTGTCTCCAAAAACTATGTAGTATTGTACCTGAGTTGTCCTGTCTACTTTACATCCTAAAACTGTGCAGAGGTTTCCTCCCAAGACCTCATCCCACAGTAGTGTCTTGCATCCTGAAACTGCATAGAGGTGTCCTCCCAGGACCTCATCCCACAATAGTGTCTTACATCCTGAAACTACACAATGTTGTCGCTCAGTTGCCCAGTTTTCCTTCCATTCTTAAACTACACATATGTCTTCTCTTAGGGCCTCATCCCAGCAACAACCACTGCCCACTAAAACTACGTAGATGTGTCTCTCAGTGATCACGAGAAGGATGACATGCTAGAGGACTCTTAGGGAGTTGAGGAAGAAGATAAGTAGACCAAGGAACCCAAGGTATGATAGAAGACCAGGACTTCATGAAGACTCCATCTAATGTGTAACCCTTTGGAGGGTAGGTATGGAAAACAAAGCACATATTTTGGAATACACCTTTAGTGTAGCTTGAAGGACTGATTATCATTGTCATATCATTATGTCTTCAATGACAAGCATAGTTTCAAAAACTGAAATTCATTCCGTGTGTTTCCTCTATGTGTCTTGCTCCCTTTTGCTTGCTTAACCAACTATCATCTTTTGGCATGTTAGTTTATTTTCCATGCTTGCGATCTTGTTCTAGTGATTTTGAAGGTTTTTCTTTGTGTGTTTGGGTTGTCTTAGCTATGTGAACATCAGTCGCACTCACACAAAAAGTTGTGAGCACTGTCGCGCAAGTGTCGTCACGATCATCCAAAGGTATATCCCAAGTGTTGCACTTGTCGCTTCCAACTCTACTTATCCCCACATAGGGTCATGATTTGCTATGTTGTCCCAGTGGTCAGTTTAGTCATGTTGTCGAAGTATGTTAAGTGTGTGATCAATTTTCGAGTCCTCACAGGTTCACTTACCTCTCACACTTAGCCATTTTCCTGAAAATCTCTCTAACTGAACAACTCCACTTCACCGGACCTCAAATGAGCTACATTGCACAGTCTTAGCCCTCAGTGGTGTATGTTGTAACCCTGTATAGAAATTACTTGCATACAAATTCTAAAACACATAAAATAAACAATGCGATAGCATAACACATAAAACACATATACACAGAGATTTTCCTTTGGATCTCAAAACTAGGACTACCAACTTGATTTTTGATTATGTTCATTTCAATGTTACAATACATATGTATACATGCCGAAGCATCCAATACCATGGACCGAAAACCATCGCATCCAAAACCATGGACCGAAAACCATCACGTCCAAAACCATGTGCGAAAATCATGCACAAAACCATAGGTAGGTCCACCCAACATAATATAGGGTCCAAAAAACAAAATTTTCTGGGGTGTTACCCCGAAACCCATAGAAGGGGGTTACCTACACCCATTGAACCCCCCGTTACGCAATCGGTGCAAAGAAGGGGGGACTCCACCCGCCCTCTAACCCCCCAGATAACTATGTGGGCTAGTCATGGAAAGAATATAACACAACCCAATAAGTGGTGCTAGTTCGTTGTTTGGAACTATGTAGTGCTTGAGGTTGTCCTCCCATTTAGTTGCACTACATAATGCCAAAGGTGAGTAGCCTGTATTCCTTCCCGGAACTATGCAGAAATTGCCTCACTGCCTATATAAACTGCAGACTTGGAAATAATAGTCATTGAGCTTCCTTCCTACTTGTTGGAAACTTGCATTCCATAGAGGCATGAGCTTGCACTTATCCCATAAATTGTGCAGAGATGTCCTCCCAATGACTTCCCTCACCTAGGACTCACTGCTCTCAAAAACTGTGCAAAACTATCCTCTGGCCCCTATGTTGCACATCCTTGTCTTCCCTCTTGAAACTATGCAGAGGTGTCTCTCAGGGCCCCACCTTGCAGTTGCCATTGGTATTCTTAATTTCACAATTCGGCCTCCTAGTGGTCTCTGCACAGTTTTCCTCGACAATAAATATTGTTCCCCGAAGCTCCTTTTCCAAGCCTGGGTTGTGCTCTGCACGGTATCAGTGACCAGTCCTCCCTCCCTATCATCTAGAACTGTGCAATGCATAGTTAATGGGCCCTCTTCCCAGCTCGTCATCTTTCCTAGGCTCGGAACATGGAAAACAATGCTTCATGTAAGGACTAGGTGCAGTGATAAATCATGGCGAGATGGTGGACGGGATAAAGAAGGAGCGCAGAAGGTAGAAGACTTACATGAAAATGGATGGATGAACAAAGCACATCAAGCAACAAGAGAAAGGAACACATGCATGGAACCATCTTGCAAGACCAATACCATTGAAGACCCCACAACATCAAGCCATGCGGAGGATATGACAAAGCACACTCGAGAGTACATCCATCACTTAGCATCATGACAACTTGGCATGGACACCACAACCAACCAGTATATGTCAGAAATGTCGTGTCAAGTTGTGTCATGCGTTGTCAAGGCCACATCACCATTATGGGCCATATCTATTGTAATTGAATGTAATTTTAAGTGGACGTCCAATGGACACTCACATGAAGATGAAGATTCATGTCATTTGAAAGTCATAGGAAGTCGAATGGTCATGAAGGTAGTCCAAGAGTCACAAGGGTCGAGCATCACCCTTGGCTATATACCCCCCTCCCATTGTATGAGAAAGGACTTTTCACCTTGGCTCCTCCCACATAGCCTTGAGAGTAGACAAAGAGTTCTTTGAGGAGCAAGGAGTGGCTCCAATGTCCCACTACTGGGACTAGTGATGTATGGTGTACAAATGTGTCTTGGGACTTTTGTTTAACTCAAAAGCCTATTAAGGCTAGCACATTTTCATGCATGTTTTGTAGATGTTTGTAATACTATTCTTTCAACATTTGTAATGCATGTTTGTTTCAGCTATACTAAGATATTTGAACTACCTTAGTTGTTTTAGTACTTACATTGTTGGGAATGTGTTGCATGGTTATAATTGTTGTCTCATCCCTGTGGACTACTCCACAGGATACTAGGTAGACCACCTTCGTGTATTGGTTATCACTGTTGTCACATCCTTGTTGACTACTATGTGGGATACTCGATAGACCATCCATTTTTTCTGGTTGTAACGACCATCACACCTGTGTGGACTACTCCGTTGGGTGTTGTACGTGTTGTCCCCTTCACTTTGGTTTTAACGACCATGACATCCGTGTGGACTACTCTATTGGGTGGTGTACATGTTGTCCCTTGCACTTCAGTTTTAATGATTGCAACGTCTGTTGTGGACTATTCCACTGGATGTTGGATAGACCTTTCCGATTCAAGTGGGTCTTTTCTTGGGTGGTACTATTACCTCTCACTTAGAGGCTCGCTTTACTCTCCCCCTTTGCAGTAAGAGAACCGAGACACAAGCTACATTACATAGTCACCAGGCACACTTACCTTGTTGTTTGAATATATCAGCGTAGTGATCTCATGTGTTGATAGCTAGAGCCAAGGCATATCTCTAAGTATATGGAAATCAGGCCTTTATGGCAAATGGGACTCCTACACCAAATCGTGTGAGGTCTAGTTGGGACTTCATACTGGGGAGATCCCTTGAATTTTGGTGAGTCCAGCACGATCAACATCACTCTACCAACAATATCACTGAGTATAGTGTAGTGCTTGAGCTATTTCTGAATCTATTTCACATGGTATCTGTCGTGTAGTCATCAGGCTTGACTCACATCTCATAGTACTACAACTCGCGAATATCTATTTAGTGAGAAATCCTGCCACACTTCGCATGGTTTTGAGAGTGTGTCTTTTGGAAATACATTTCAATTTCATATGATATGAACATATTTCTAGAAATCTTAACACATTCATAGATGCCATAGTTAATTTTATTTAGATAGATATTTTCAACGAATGTGGGTAACTTTCAATTTACATCACATCATATTGAAAGTAGAATAGGAACTAGGAAACACTGAAAATATATATGTTGGGTCTAGAGCCTAATTATCTTCTGTATTCAAAGGTTCTAGTGGGATGTATACCCTAGGAAGATTGTACACCCTCCACGCGGGGCCGTGGAGGGGGGGAATTTTCCCCCACGGGGGTCTGGGGGGGCTAATCCCCCTTGGCTGGGGGTCCAGGGCTAGGGGTCCCCCGGCGGGGATTTGGGGGCAGTGCCCCCGAAGCTAAAAGCAGATGTAAAGTTTCCTTGTAAAAGTATAGTAATTTCTAGTCAATCTGGGCCGTTCATTAGGCGGATGATCTAACGGTAGAAGTTATGTTTAATTTAGGGTTTTTTGCCCTAGAAGGCAACCCCCAACTATATATGAGGGAATTGTATTGCATCTATGTATATCTGTATTCTGAGTTAGGAAGCGAGAGGAGATTGAGAGCGAAGAGGTGTTATAGCGAATCTGTTGTAGGTTGTATCTCTTTAGTTTGCTAGATAATATAATAAAAGAAGGACTGGATGTTTCTTCGTGGATGTATCCCAAACTAGGTGAACCATGTATATCAGTGTCTCTCTTGTTTTATGCATTTTCTATCTTTATATTTCTACAATATTTTATGTGTTCCATTGCTCTGTAATATATAATTTTCTACCAATCTATCTATCTATCTATCTATCTATCTATCTATCTATCTATCTATCTATATTATATATATATATATATATATATATATATATATATATATTATATAATAATATATATAATATATATTATATATAATAATATATATATATAATATATATATATATATATTTTAAATTTGATTTACAAAATGTATGCCCCAAGACACATAAGGATACATCATCCATATAAAAACTACATGCAGAACATCTAAGTAGACAAATCAGTGGTGCTCATGATAAAACGACATTGCACGAGCCATCATGCACAGTAATCGACCAATATGACTAGGCACATTGATTGTGTGTCGTTGAAGTCGCAATGGAAGTTGATCAACCACGGTCTCATCAATCCCACGTGTCTATCCCTCCATGTGACGCTCTACCTCTAATAGGATATTAGCTACCTCAAGATATTGTAGCATATCCCATCTTACCGCAGTGCCCTGTACTGGTCTCATTGCCTCCTCCTATGGCTATCCCTCTGGGTGACGAAGATATGTAGCATCTACTAGTCAAACAAGTTCGATATTTTCATGACAACACCACATAGTTTAGTCTAGGCAACATGAAAAAGCACAAAAAAAATCATAAAACTTCCAAAAAATTAATGGTCAAAGTATCTTACCTGGAGCATACCATTGCTCACCCTCAGGAAACTCAAGCTCAAGATCATCACAGAAATCCATCCTTGCATAAGGATAATCATCAATAATGATGAACTGTCTATGCAACCACCCAAAGAAGGCTGCGAAAAATTTGATTGTTGATGGGATTTCATGTCAGCTCATATGGTCTATCCACCTCCTCATTCGTGGGGTCCTCAGAACGATGTGCTCAAGAGAAATCTATTGGGGCTGTAGTAATGGTACCCGCTCTAGAGAAAAATAGATTAAGATCGCACCATAGCCGAAGTCCTTCAACTTCCCCTCCTTTTCTTTAGTAATGTGTTCCTTCAAATTTCCCAAGACACTCTCACTCCAGTTGAGTATTGTCGGCTCTAAACATTCTATCCCATAGTGTATGTATGATTTGCTCACTACATGTAGTGTTGAGGTGCCTGTCAATCTTGCGATAATGAACAAGATCATTCTCAAAGGTAATTGGGTCACATCCTTTATGCTAATCTTTCCATCCCTAGTAGGAAGGGCTCGAGGTCTACAATAGGTAGCGATATAGTCTTTCACCGTCTCACTGCCACTTCTCCACCTAGAAGAGAGAGGGGGGCACCTCACTTTGACAACCCTGTCATAAAGTAAATATATTCTACTTGTATCTCAAGTGGATTTTCCCCAAACCAAAACACTTGTGCCTGAATATCCCATGAACGGACAAGGTATTTTAACAACTCCATCTATTGCCTCATACCAAGAAGGTAGAAGATTTTCAATAACCCACAATTTTTTAGCACCTAGATGGTAGAAGGGTCATTTGTTGCATTCAAATATTGTTCCTCGTATTATCATTCTCTCCAGATGAATGTCATTTTGTGCTAATGGGTACCTGAAACATCAACAAGGAATTCATTAGGATCTTTCCCATGCAAAAAACCTAAAAAAAATTGAGCAAAAACTGAAAAGAAACTTGGACAAATGTGCCCAACGCACCCCAATAGTGTTTACCAAAGCATTGCACCTTGTCTTGTAGTGTTTTTCTACCTAGGTGCAACAGAGTTTTTGACACAGGGGGTGTGTGTTGGTCCTAGGGCATTTTTTATGAACCCCAGGGGACTCAAAACCTTAAAATTTTTGCATGAAAAAACAGAAATGAACCATGGAGAGATAGAGAAGGGTTTTAGTTCCTACCTAAAAGCGACAACACTTGAAATGGTTCCCTAGATTGGCCACAATTAGCTGCAGAAGACACAGGGAAAAAGGGCTCCAAATACTCACCCTTGAAGATAAAATGTGAAATGGTAAAAATGAGAAGTTATTATGAATATTTATAGTCATTTTCTCATTATTTTATTCATTTTTAGTGTTTTTACCTAGATATGATTTGTTTTACTGTGAAACATGTATGGTTAATCCTTTTTGTGGTGTTTTGAGCAGCTCAACAACTGTTAGTAGGTTTTTATTATGTTTGAACAAGTTACTTTGACCACATAGTATACTTTTATCTCTTTTTAGAGCTCTATAAAACTATAAAAAAGGAACCCCCTGACATCCTATTTTAGCTCTTTTCAGACTCCCAAAATATGAAAAGATTGTCGAGAACTTATCTTTCTGAACTCGTAAAAGTAAATGAAAAGACGTCTACTCATTATAAGTTTAACCCTTTTCCGAACTGAGATAGACTAACTACGAAAAAGGAAAACCTTAGTTGAACATGGCTAAGAGGTTCTCTTGGATATTGTTTTCTACCTTTTTGGACCTAAGGGACTACCTACAAAAAGGGACATCTGGAGTTTTCTCTTTCGCCTCTTTTTCAAACTTTCTAAACATGAAAAAGATGTTGAGTTTTACCTTCACTGGACTTGTAAAAAAATCAAATAGCGATGGACTCATCGATCATGACAAGGTCAAGCCACTAACTTCTCAGGGTTCGTTAAATATACTCAGAGGGATTCATTCGAATGATGGACTTACAGATCAATAATTTGCTATCCTCCTCAAGCTTGTTAAAAAATAAAGAGGTACTGACCGATATGGTTGGGGAAATTGGGAAAACAAGGGATCATATTTTTCTAATGGAAGTGAGTCACTCTTGAACACAACACTCTTTTGCTTCATCTTTGTGGTTGTTGGGTTGGGTATTCTACTTGTCTTTTGGTTATCATACCATTTTCGGAGCCTACATTTCGGTTTTAGGTCAATGTTGCCAACTCCATTTAGTTTCATTGATGTGTTCAAGAGAAATCATTCAGTTGATCTCTTCTACAATACTCTTAAGCCTTTATTTCATGTTTGCCTCTGCTGATCTAGTTCCATGTCAACATTTTTCTGATCATTCTGTCTCAATCATGATACTCGTTTTGTGTCATTGATGGGGGATACATCAAGGCTCTCCTACAACAGGTCGATTTATGTCGACATCAACACATCATCTAGGAAGTTGACTTAGAAACACACCCTTGGTACCTCGGTGCTTGCATACATCAATGGAAATTTTCCTCACTATCGATTTTTTTTTTTACATCACTGACTTTCAACTGAAGGATTATGTGTGGCGTTTGACATCAATTCATTCATTAACACCATATGGATTGTATTGTAGTACCTTGAGAACCATTTACATCATCAATGGTTTCTCTCACCTTTGTTAACAACTTACATCATTGGCCTATAATTAGATGGTGTCTACCATGTTCAACTCCAGCTCATTGATTCACATGGTTAGAATCATACATTGGTTGGTCGTGTGAACGAGATAGAACACCCTAGATCTAGTTTTTGCCATTTGGGCTGCAATTTCAGGAATTATACAAAAATCACAATGTATGATGGTCATGGTTATATAGACAGTAATCCAGTCATGGATCCACTAGTTGCATCTATGGACATGTATTTTGATCATTTTACATGTTATGTTAGCTTATGAGTTGAGTATGGATATGCATCCCTCAACAAACAAACATGTCATGTTGTAAATGTATTGTAACAAATGAAGCTTGTCGGTTGTCCTTGATCTCGAATTGTCACAAGGTAAAGCACATCAATCATCAATCATCATCCCTGAATTTGTGCTTAGGGGGAATTCTGTTATAGGCCATGTTATCCCATCTAATCAGTGAGCCTCCTAATGGGATCAATCAACATCCTAATCCCCCTTGTCACCTTCTTGCACAAATCCCTAAGCATGTTCCCTTCATCTCCCATAATTTCAGCCCCAAACTACTTTATCTGAGCCAATTAGGGGTGGTTTTAGGGGCGAATGTTCGCCCTTTGGCGAAATTAAGGGGTTTTAAATTTTTAGTGGGCGAATATTTTGTATCATAGTACATTTTTACAAATCACCTCAAATAGCCCACCTTATTTTAAGGGAGAGGGTAAAAAAGGTAAATTTAGCCCTTGAAATTAGGAGTTACAACCTTCCATTCGCCCATTTTCAAGAATAGGTTTTATTTAAGTGAATCCATTCACCCATTTTCAAGAATAAGTGTTATTTAAGTGAATCCTACGGGCCAAAGGCCCAAATACCATATTTATAAAAGAGGTATGGTAAATTAATAAAAATATAAATAAATGAGAGGTATGGTAAATAAATAAAGCATTTTTTATATTTACTCCATAAGTCACCTTATATACATGCAAGGTGTAAACAAATAAAAATATAAGTAAAGTGGAGGTATGGTAAATAAATAAAATGTCTTTTTATACTTACTCAAAAGGTATG
>APFE030496386.1:300311-341020 GCA_000404065.3 Pinus taeda
AGTGGTAGATGTGGAGTTAAGATGGATATAGGTTGGTTTTTATGATAATGAAGATATTAAATAGACTTAGGAAATCATATTGTGAAAACATCTTGAGGTGAATGGTTAAAGCATAGACATTGGACAAATATATTTGTATACTTTTGTTTTAAACTGGAACAAATCCAGGGCTAAAAGGAATGGATTGATTGCACTAGTCATCCTTCTATAACTTTCCAACATATGCTGGAGTAAACAGATTGTAATTTGGGTATTTTTTCTAATTTCAAAAGGGAACATACTTGTGTATTGGTAGGGTGGTTACGAGGTCCCTAGAAGTGGAGTAAACATATTGTAATTTGGGTAATTTTTCTAATTGCAAACAGGAACATACTTGTGCATTGGCAGGGTGGTTATGAGGTCCCTAGAAGTGATAAATTTGAATTTTTCTTGGTTTTATATATAGTATTAGGTTTTTTCTCATGCTTTCTATGAATGGCACGGTGAATTTTATCTTACACCCACTAGGTTATCGATATGTAATTTCGGTAATTTTGATTTCAAAAGATATTTTAAAGAAATTCAATGATTTTATTTGTGTATTCAACAAACACAAGATTTTATAATTGAGTAAAATATTTGCCATGCCTGGTGAGAGATTCGCCAAAAAATTATATATACATATCATATTATTGATAAAATCGCGTTCCATTTTTCCTATATACCATGGGGATTCACCCATTTATTATACATGTAAATTTAGGGGGGGTTCTTAAAATTTTCCCTGGAGCCAATTTAAGGACCAACGCTCCTTGTAAGCCTACTACGATGCGTTCACCTACACGTTTCTCCATTATGGCCTGTGTTCGTCACCATCAGGTTGCTCCCCTTTGCACCCGCATTGGTTCTAGAAATACGGGAGAATGATCGCAATTCTAGAAGCTTCCCCTTCTAGGAGTTTCCAAAAATTTTTACAACTACTTGCCTTGGATAAAACATTCAAATATTATCCTTCCCTAATTTGAAGTTTTCATCACTTATCCTTTGATCTTATCCCTCCATCAAAGAAGGATATCTTACCCTAGATTGGTAATTGGATAAGAACTCCCAATTTACCTTACTTCTCTATATATTCCCAACCTTCTATATGGTTGGGGGTTGGGTTTTAGAGAGTAATCTTTCCCTTATGATATTGTAGTGATTGGTTGCCATCTCATGCATTTAGGGTGATTGGAGGTGCATATTATGACAAGGAAAGGACAAGTCAACTACTTGGAGGAGATCCTTTACAAAATCAATCACTACTTATGGTTGTTATCTCCTTCCATTTATATTAATGCAAAGAATACATTGTTTTCATATATGTGATGTTGTTATTTCATATATATCAATACTATTTTGATCTATTGAATAAAGTACTTAGATGATACTGCATAGATATCATAGTTTCTTGGCTTGTGTTATCTAACTGTGCAGGGTCTAATTTTGGTATTTAGAGCTGGAATTGGAGCTTCCAAGCTAAAGAAGGAGCGAAGTGTGCAAAGGATTCCAGATAGGCTTTACTTCGTTATTTATTTACTTTAAGGAAAAGAATTGTGTTCCTTGTCTCTATGTTGTTCTAGGTTAGCCACCAACCTAGGGGAGATACTTTTGTCTGCAATTGTAAATATCGTATAACAATGCCACTTAGAAACAATCCATTAGTGGCTAATACAACAATTATAATTTCATCCTTTTCAAGTGCATTTAGGTCTTGGGCCATTAACATGTTTCCTTACATATTATGAAGATGAATTCTTATCTAATTAAAAGCAATTTTAGGTCTTATTCCAAGACCAAAAGGTGGTTTCAACATAAATACAATCCACAAGAAAGTCAATGTCTTAATTTGATCTCTCCACCTTTTCTTAATATGCATCATTTTCTATAATTTTATAATTAATTTTCTATGAAACCACTAAATATGAATTAAAAAATAGTTAACCTACTAGACCCTAGACTTATTGCATTACTAATGACAAATACATTATTTTTTTGAAATATGTAAATATATTTCACCCGTCATGCTCAATATTATCAACCAAATGCTTTCCATTGATCCATAAATTGTTGTGGATATTCCACTGGACAGTTCGTCACAATAGATTTGACAATATTATATTAAAAATCTGAAAATAAATAAATAAATAAATAATAATAAATAAATAATAATAATAATAATAATAATAATAAATAAAATAAAATAAAAATCTACACTATTACAGTTTTATTAAACTTTAAGATCTGTAAACTTATTTGTAATTAGTGGATGCATGCAAATAGAAATTATGCAGAAAAGTAGAGAAAGAAAAAATAAGCTCGCACACACACATAAGACACAGGATATGCTCTCTGAGAAACCCTTTTGGGAGAAAACCCAATTGGAAGGTGAGATTGTTTCGCTCTCTTTCTTTGTCTGGAAATATGGTTGTAGGTACAAAGAAGTAATGTTTGTGGCCTGTGGGCTGCTATAATGTACAGATCCCTATGTTCTCTACATCCTATCTCTCTTGGCTATATTTTCTCAGCTCTAGAACAAAATTCTCTTGAAAGAATGGAATGCCTCTTCCCCCTAGTGGCCTGGTAATAACACAGCCTGATAGCCTACTAGTGGTTAAGTTTGACTATTTCAATTTTTAACTAGAGTTATAATATAGACTCTTCTAAAGTATTTTACATCAAAAACACGTAGATGGACCCTTTTCCATGAATAATGGAGGCCGACGCGGCATCCTCCCAAATTACAGGTGTGAAAGCATGAAGGTCAACTTCTGAGTGACATAACTTTTGCATACGGACTCTAATTGACGTGCTTATTGCGCCATTTGGAAATAACTTTGTGTGTAGAACAACACGAAAAGGGTTGTGTTGAAGCAGAAGTTTTTTACCCCAAAAAAATGTCATTTGATGCCTCAAAACGCTCCTTGAAGGTTTCAAACCCCGTTTCGCCAAATTGGGTCCCGTCGGTAAAAACGGTCCCATGAATTGATTCCTCCACTTTTACCACTTTGAATCCATTGAGATGGATGAAAAACAATATAATGATCCAATCTGGATCATCCATATTCAGCTATACCATCACTAGATCATAGTTATATCAGTGACATGACCACCTAAATTAAATGGTTGGTAACCACGCTAGACATCAAAACAAACACCACATGATATATATCACCCTGCCAAGATTTTCAAAAATCAAAAAAATTAACTAAATAATAATAATTAACTATGTTGATAGGCATTTATATTTTGGAATAGGGATTTCGGAATTTTAATTTAATTATTAATAATTATTAGGTGGATGGTACATAATTAACTTCTACATAATGTTCTAGAATATATTCTTAGTAGTATAGGTGAATCAAAGGTTGAGATTCACCAAAGTATTTAGGTTTCCTTTTATCTTTTAATTAAAATAATTAATTTAAAAAATGCCTAAGAAGTGAGTTATAGTTTTTTGGACATATAATATTGATAAGTCATGGAATTGTAACAAAACCTATTTATAGATTCTGAATATCCATGATAAAGTGGGGGTAAATCTCCATGGTTAAACATCTATACATTTAAAAAAACATGTAACAAGATTCTTAACCTGTAAATAAGGTTTTTTGCAATACCATAACTTACTAATACCATGTGCCCAGAAAAACCATACCTCATGCTTATATGACACATATTCAATCCACATCATTAAAAGAATTTTCCAGGTGGTTACTTTTACCCATTTGCACAGGGAATTCAACAGTGTCACTGATAGGTTGTCAAAAAATTCCAGTTTATCGATCCACTCTCTCATTTCTTTTGGTTTTGTTTGTGTCACAATTGTATGGTTTTTTGTCCCACCCTTTTTGGGAGTCATATATCTTCTTACATGTCAATTGTATTGTCTGAAGAATTAGTTTTATTAGTCTTTTTGATAGGTTTCTTGGCCAATTGGGAAGATTTTTTATGTTATGACGTAGAATTGGCCCATGTTATTTGTGTGGATGGACTTAGTTGAAATGTGCTTAATTTCCATGTGGATAATAGTTTGAAGGTGTATATATGTTAATTTTTATACAGCTTGAGTGGGCATAATGGTTAATAATATGTGTTTCCCCCTAAGAAGGCAAAGGTTCAAAACCAAAGGGGGTAGAGTATGTATCAAATCGTTGTGCTAAGTTGGGTCTCTTGTCCCACAAACAAGAGGGTCTCATACACCAATGACCTTAAAATTGGATAATAATAATAATAATAATAATAGTATGTCAATTTGTATACATGTAAACATGGTTTTTCTTAATGGAAACATGCTTGGTTGATACATAATTATTTTTAAATTAAATTTCATTTTTAATTTTTTTTTATGATTAGTACTCAAACTATTTTAGAATATTTTTTAGAAATTAAGTCCTTACTATTCACCTAATAATTATAATCAAATTAAATTTCTAAAAAATATATATTCCAAAATAAACATACCTATTAATCTAATAACATAATGATGAGACAACCTACTAGAACTATGTAGACTTGTAGACTTATGAGAGAAGGATGAACATACCAGAACTCTGTAGACTTATGAGAGGAGAAGGATGGAAAATGTGTGGTAATAAATGAATAGTGACCAAGTCTGTTAGAATTGACGGGTTGAGTACAAAAAGCCAAAATTCATTTAGGTTGAATTATTTAGCTTGGTTCAGATGCACTCTTAACTCCTAATCAATCACAAGTCCTTGCTCATCAAGAAACCACTCTTCTACATTAGCTTGGTTGACCAGAAAGAACCTAACGGAGGGATCCACTGATTTATCAGTGTTCATTTGCTTATATGATTTACGTTGTATTGTATGCATGCCATTGCCAAACACTATACACCTAGCATATTTTCATGAGACATAGACTCGGAACTGGCATTTCATTGTCTATAAAAATAGTCCTATGATTACGTAAGTGTAGTCTTCTTAGGCCATGAGGATATCATGGAAATCAAATAAACAAAATCAGGACTCAAGGACCCGATATTATAACCAAATAAAACAAAAGCAATGTCTAAACAATCATTCCACCTTGTTCTACCAACAACTAAGGATTAATACAAAGATCTTTATAAGACTGAAAATGAAAGTCCCCCTCTCTGAATTCTTGTTCAATTAAAGTACTGTCCTCCCTCTGAATTCATGTTCAGCTGAAGTATCATCCTCCAAGAGTAAAGCTTCAAATGCTTCTTTTGATTATCAACTCTAGAATTAACTTCTCTACATGCACATGAAAAAGAAATGACATTAAAAGTATTTTTTACCTCATGCAACCTCTTCATACTTGGCATTACACACAAATTTTTGTTATAATATTAATCATGATGTCGTCCATGACTGTTCATATGATGGTGAGTCATCAATGTCAGTTGGCAAGGGAGTCAATAGGAGTCAACCAGATTTAAGTAAATAATCATGATAGTTGGTTAATCTACAGTTGTCTACTTGAATGAATTGTCTAATGTTGAATGAAATGAGCAAGCTCATCTCGTGAGTCTTCAAGCTCTATCATGGTATCGGAGCTGAGGGTTTGACCAACATTGTGGGGTTGTGGCGGGAAGACATTGAGAACTAGTGGTGATGTAGCGATGTAGGCTAGTAAATTTGTTGTATTCAGTGTTCTTGGAGCTCAGGTTGTGAGTTTTTGTGAGGCCACTAAGGGTGAACCTAGTTGCGTGTGATCCAAGTGTGAATGCCCTGTGAACTCAATCATTTGAGCCTTGAATCAAGTAGCAACGTGGAGTGCATAGTGTGCAGTGGAGCATTGAAGGTCGAGTGGAGGCCACAGTGAAGTTCGGAAGACCCTACCGATTGCAGGTAGTGAGTAAACTACTACTATGAGCATTGAGTTGTCTTCTGTTGTTGTGGGTGTTGCTGCAGCGTAAATTTCATATTGAAGAGCATTGAAGTAGAGAGTTGTGGTGTGAATATTCGAGTGTTTGTCTTGAGATGCCAAGTGTGGCTAAGTAGCGAGCCTGTCAGTTACGTGAATCGTGGATCCTAGAGTGAGCATGGAGCTTGGATACACAGTGAAGCGTTGTTGAAATATTGTATCAAAGCCATAGTCGAGTGGGGTCGGTGGAGTGAAGGGTTGAGGGCTCGGTGTTCTATTGGAATAGTCGTTGTGCATGTGAAGACTAAGCAGTACTCTTGAGATGTTGTGCATTGAGCTTTGTAAGCCCTAGTCTCCACGATGCGTGTGTTGAGAACGTTTTAAAATTGGTGGTCAGTGAGCATGGAATGAGCATGCAACCTTCCACACAAATTTGATGTGAGTGCAACATGGATTACTGTGTGAACATTGAGGAATTGCTATGTGTGAGAGTTAAGTGTTAGGTGATTCAGGTGAGTAAGTTCATGGAGCCTGTTGAGTTGAGCATGCTATTGAGGCGTTGACTGCATGTATGGTTGTTGGGCATGAGCTACTTGAATTGTGGAGCTGCACCGACGAGATAACTCATTCTGCATACTAATGTTGTTGGAGCAAGTTAAAGAAGAAAAAAAGGGGGCAACTGCATAGTGTTGTGGACCTCGTACATGGTGGAAGGGCTTCTCGAGAGATTTTGGGCGAGTTATGTAAATCCAATGGAAAATTTTGCAAAGTTGTTCACCTCTGCCTCTCCGCTTTCACTGTTACTTTGAAGGTTTTCTTCTCGTGCTGGATTGAGCATCGTGAGCGGTTAATTTTGTTAAAATGTGAAATTTTTTTAATAAGACTACCATATTTGAACTAGTCAATGCCATCGTAAACTCATCATAGTGAAACTACATGCATTTAGGGGATTGAGGAAAAATTTGGGTTACTCGATTTGTTGAGCGTGGAGTTGCAGCCTATGGCTGGTGCATGTGTAGCAGAGTACCAAACTTTTGAAAGGTGTCTTAATTTTGTGTTTGAGTAGTGTGCGTTCATGTGGCGGTGAAGTCTGTGGTGTGGTAGTCATGGAGCTGAGCCTGACATAGTGTTATGGCAAGAGAGATGTTGTCGATCTGTGTGTGAAGAGCCTAGTTTACGTAGTGGTCAAGGAAGATTGCAGCCAGTGGTCGTGTATTAGGAAGCTAAGAAATGAGTGGAATAATGTTTGATAGTGATCTTTTTTATGATGCTTTTTTAGAGAGTCCATTTGGAAGTATTTTTGGGTCAGGTAATATTTTTTATTCTGGTAGTATTTTTGAGCCACAAGAATTATTCAATAAATAGAATGATTTTATTGATGATCATGAATATCAAGAGTTTGAGTCTATTCCAAATATTCCTGCAATCATTGAGACTAAAACTTGCTTCTCCCAGAACACAATTGTTAGAAATTTGATTGGATCCACTTCTAAGATGGCTGTGACAATGGAGGATATGACCATGGATGTTATTCAAAGGCCTCTCATGTTCAAAGATAAATGCATTTTGGTGGCTCCTCATGGAAAGTGGGGAGAGAATGAATTGGATTACCTTGTATTCATTGTTCGAGATGTTGCCTTGCATCCCAATCTAGAGAGGTTGCTGATGTTAAGCACGTAAGCCAAGAGCACTTGAAGGAGTTCATAAGGAAAGTAAGAAAGGTGAAGATGAAATTGTATCAGCAAATGAACAAGCATGGACCCTTTAGCAAGAAGGAAAAAATGAGATGTATCGCTATATGCCTAGTTGAGACTTAGACCAACAAAAAAGTTAACATTTAGGTCGTGATTAAGGGGAGGTGCTAGAAAATTAATCACGATGTCCTCTGTGACTATTCATATGACGATGAGTCATCAATGTCAGTTGGTGAGGGAGTCAACATCAAATAGCTAGAGTTAGGTAGACAATAATAATAGTTGATGAATCATTGTAGAATCTACGGTTGTCTAATTGAATAACTTGTCATATGTTTACTGCAATGAGAAATCTCATCTGATGAGTCTTCAAGTTCCATCAATTTTGAATTCTTGCAAATCCTTATTAGGTTCTAATGGATCCGGGTCTAGATATTTTTCAAATAGAGTGAGCATCACATTTGGGGTCTTTCATTTAACCAATTCCAATCCCAATCATGGGAACCTCCCCTACCTCTTGATGGGGCTCTCCCAAACCAAACACAACCTTTAACCCTGAGTTTCCAATTAGGGTTTATGTCAACTCATGATACCCATCATTTGAGATATCAATGTGTTTAGCAGAAACCTCGCAACCAAAAGGGAACGAGGAACAACTAGGAACATCACAATAACAGAAGAGAATTCTTAATTAATCATACCTTTTTCAATGATGAATCCTTTGGAACGACTGCGTTTCTTTGAGCATTTAATATCCCAAAATGAGCACAAGAAGATATTTTGCATGTAAAGAAGTAATTGAATCTAAAGCCTAGCCCTCTTATATTCCTCCTCTCTCTAGGAGCTTCATAGATGTCTCCACTACCCCGACTTTTAATCTTTTGACCCAAAACGTCTTATGACTTTTGAACACATACCCAGAGAAATTACAATCAAATCTTAGATGCCTAACTTCATGGCATAAGCCACATTTAAAAGGGAGTTTCCAATAGTATATCTTTTGTATAATTGTGCACATCCACCTTTCAATATTTAGTTCTACTAAGAGACCTTCTCTTAGGTCTAATTCGACTATAACTTGAACTACGCTATGAGATTCTTTCTCCCAATAAAATTCCTCCAGAGCATTGATCTTACCAATAGAGTTTTTCTTTTCGAAATACTTCTGTTCTAAATTTTGATTGACAAACTCGGTGGCAAAACCCAGACCTTTTTAATATATGTAGGTTATCTTCATGGATCAAAACTTGGCTTACATTGCTTGAGGCACAAACCCAACGAACCCCATAACTAGTCCTTAGTTGTAAGGAGACCCCCATTGGTGCAACGCCAAAAACTTAAAACAATATAAAATTTCATTAAATTAAATCACACTCCAAACATGAGCATTACAAACAATTACATGGCCATTTATTTAGAGGAGAGAAGTATCTCATATCTCTTATAGAGAAACTTCCTCCTAGATATTTGGAGGAAGTTGAGAGCTATCCTCTCAATTTTAGGATTCTATCCTAACTTCCCTATCTCCTAATTAATTCTATAATGACTCACTAATTCTAGAAAACCATCGATTCTTTAATTAAATAATTACATAAAATTAAATATGATATGCTCCTGCATCATACTATCCAAGTAGAAAATTTCCATGGCCTCCTAACCATGAGCCTTGTTGTTGTGTCTTCTTGGATCCCATATATAATTTTGTTCATGTTCTTGTCCTTTTACATCTTCTTCTCGAACTTTACTATAACTCCACTCCTGTTTTTCTCAATGTAAAACATTTGTCTCAACCATGCTTCTGCTCACCATTTAAAGAGGAATTTTACTAACCATGAAAACCATCAAAAGAAGAGTATATTACCAGACCAGTATACCTTCACTCTTATTCCATACTTGTAAACTTGTTTCCTGAAGTCTTTTCTCTACTTGATTGAAATGTGCCTTGATGTTGCCAATGAATTCTTCAATCTTCATATTTAAAACAACTTTTAGAAGTTGTCCATCCTCACATTCTATCTTTGGTTCATCATCCCTGACGAGCATTCCATTCAAGTATTGTTCTTCACCTCTGATAAGAACAAAATTTGGATTTTTTTCTCTTTCTTCATCTTTCTCAATCTTCACGGCAGTTTCAAAAGGTTGTTCATCACATGTATAAAAAGCTTTGTGAGTTACTTCTTTATACTCAACTACTATGAGTTCTTTCTTCAACCAGTATCTCACCTTTTTTCTATGTTTCTTTAAAGTTTGTATGATGACATAGAATTCTTTATCATAAGAATAGTATTTTTTCTTGGCTTGATGAAGTTTTTCACTGTAGTAGGCAAATGGTTTTCATTTTTTACTTAAAACAACTCCTATTGCAATTCCTATCACATCAATGTCAACCTCTGAATTTTTTTTTTTTGGAGTTGGCCAATTGATTATGGTCTTCACTTTCTCCTGGTCCATCTTTAGTCCTTCCCTTGAAATCACAAATCCTATGTACAATAGTAATGTCTTCATGAAACTATGCTTATTTATATTGATTAACAATTTCTCTTGTTGTAGCTTCATTAAAACCTTCTTAAGATGTCTTAGGTGTTCTTCTTTTGATTGAATGTAGATTAAGTTATCATCAAGGTAAACTATAACAAATTTTCCAATTCTTTTAAAACTTCATTCATTAGCCTCATAAAAGTGTTGGGAGCATTGGTAAGTCCGAAGGGCATTACCAACCATTCATATAAACCATTATTGGTTTTAAATGATGTTTTCATTTTATCACCTTATCTGACTCTAATATGATGATATCCACTTTTTAAATCTATTTTAGAAAAATATGCAGCAACACTTAGACAATCTATAAGATCATCAATACCGGGTAATGGAAACATGTACCTGATTTTAATTTTTTTTATTGTTCGAGAATCTGTGCACATTCTCCATCCACTATCCTTGTTTGGAGTTCATATTGTTGGAACAACACATGGACTTAAGCTTTCTCGAACAATACCTTCATCCAGCAAGTCTTGCACTTGATTTTTAATCTCTTCGTTCTCTTTTGGAGTCATTCTGTAAGCTACATTGTTTGAAGATTAGCACCTGGAATGTGGTCAATATGATGGCTAATACTTCTAATGGGAGGCAATTCATCAGGTAAGTCATCCACTACAATGTCAATAAATTTATTCAACATGTTTTTAATTTCTTCTGGAAGATCATTCAAATGTTTACTTGTAAGGGCTACCTTTGGCTTATCGATCAAGGCAAAATTTATCTTCTCATGCTTGATTTATTGAAGAAATTCTTTCCCACTAAATAGCATTACCTTGGATTGGTCTTCTTCTGGTACTTTTTCATTCTTCAAAGGTAAAAGTACTTGCTTTTCACCATCCTTTTCAAAAGTGTAGGTATTGCTCCTTCCATCGTGCATTGCTTTCTTGTCATATTGCCATGGCCTTCCAAGTAAGATATGACATACATCCATAGGCATAACATCACAAAGAACTTTATCCTTATAACTTCCTATTTGAAACTCCACTTCACATTGTTCATTAACTAATATCTTATGTCCTTTTTGCAACGACAAAACTTTGTAGGGAGTAGGATGTTTAGTTTTCTTTAAATTCAACTTTTCTACCATTTCTGTGGATACTAGATTATCAGTACTCCCACTATCAATAATGACCTTATAACATTTTCCTCCTGACTTACAGATAGTTCTGAACAATGTTTCTCTTTGTGTAGGTTCTTTTACTTATTTAACAAATTTTAATGTAAAGTTCTTTTCATCATTAGAGATTCACCAGTTTCATGTGCATTTTCATGCAGAGAGGATTGTACACTTTCTATATTAGTTTGTGTTATATGTGTGCTTCCTTGATTAGAAAATCTTTCTAGAAATTCATTAGCCTTGTCACCAACTTTGTTACATATATAACATCTTACCACAAAAATTGGCCTCTACCTCTTTGATATGGTCTTCGTTCTTTGTAATCTCCTCTTGATGATTCTACCTCTTGTGAATTGTTGCCTCCTTCTCTTTCAAATATTCCACTAAAAATTCCTCTTCTTAATTGTCCTCGACTTGATAATCCTCTGCTTCATCATATTTCTCTTTGAATATGCTTTCTTGCCAATTTTTCTTCAACCTTAAGAGTTATCTGGTAAGCTTCTTCAACCGTTTTTAGGGACAAAATATTCAATTCATCTTGTATTTCGAATTTCAACCCATTAATGTATCTAGCTAATTTTTTTTTATCAATTTCCAAATGACCAGATCTTATACTCAATCTATAAAACTCCTCTGTATATTATTTTACAAACATAAATTTCTGCTTAAGATTTTGCATCTAGTGAAAGAGATTTAATTGATAATCTCGAGGAAGAAATCTACCTTTGAGTTTAGCCACCATCCGATCCCAACTAGTGATTTTTCCTTTGTTTCGATTTCTCCTTTCAGCTTGCATGATGTCCCACCATAACGCAACATGTCCTTTAATATGGTCACTGCAAACTTAACATTCTTCTCCTCTGCTATACCTTCATAATCAAAATATTTGTCAATGGCGCTAATACAATCGATCAATTCTTCAGGATTTAAACTGCCTTTATACATAGGCACGCCCAATCTTGTCTTGGCACTTATTCCTACAATCATCTTGACCATCTTCTCTTCTTGAGTTTCTTCTTCAACTTCTTCTTATGAGCTTTCTTTCTTTTCACTGATATCACCAATATCAACATCTCTTTGACGTGTTGTCTTCAATGTGCCCAATCTGGTTATAATATATCTTACTTCATCAAACAAAACTTTATTTGTATCTAGTCTTCCTCAACCAATTCGAGCTTCCCTAGTTCCTCTAGCTCCTCTAACTCTATGAGCCATCTTTTAATAAAACCAATAATTCCTTACTTTCTTATATAAACCCCTTAGCTCTCAACGTTATTTTTATGATATATATTTACCCTTATACCTCCGCTTAAAATTACAAGACTCTCTTCTTTATAATCCACATATATGAAATATAGAATTATAATTTTAAATATGGAATACCACCGTATATAAAAACAATGCACTACACATCCACTTATTCTCTCATACGTTTTTATTTAAGTCTTCAAAAAATTAATTCACTTAGCTTTAATAAAGTTATTTCACACCTAGACTCTCTAGAATTCACACTCCAACCTCTGATCCCTCGAATGAGCCTTACCCCTTTCTTATATAGGAAAAGGAGGGGACAAACATCCGACAAATCAGACAGACAAACTTGGTACTTATTATTTTGCCAGTCAAGGAGATGTGGCTCAAAGCGCACCAAAGCGCACCAAAAGTCGAAGAAGTTCTCCGAGTCTCATGACTGAAGAATATTCGTACTTATTTACAATGTGGAGGATTATAGCAAATCCCACAGAAAGCATAAACTTTACATAGTGTATGCTTTTTGAACAGTAAATCCCATGGGAAAACTAGTCACATGCAGTCTTGTGACTAGACATCATATTACACTGTGGAAACTTTAAGGATAAGCCCTCGGGAACCATTTATGAAGTGGGGTCTTCCAAGATCATGATTGCTAGAAATTGAAATCTATTGTACAAGTGTCCATACCATGCTTTTGTATATATTCTCATAACTATCATGGGTTTATTTAGTATGATCTGATTCTTTATTTTAGTCATGACGAGCCATTCATGATGTCTTGTCATGTATTGGTGCAAAATTCCATGCTCGGAAAGCTGAAGGAGATCCTTGATAGTTTTACATGGAGTGTGAAAATAGTCAACAATATTCTTTTCAAAACAAATGTCACATTGCATTTGATAGTAGGATTCATAGTAAACAGGATCAATGGTTGTTTTGTTGATGTTGTAGTCATTCCACCAATCCTGTAACCATTCACATTGTTAGTTTCTCTGCATAATTCCTCTTGATCCAAATTTTAATTTTGTAAAGTGGGTTTCATTTCTTCCATAAACATTTAAAATGTCCCACCATAATTTTTTATATCCTGCAAAATTATAGATACTGTCAGGAAAGATCAATTTGGATCGTTTCTGGGCCAAAGCGCAACATATTTGTTGTATTTGGCCAGTAAGTATTTCGGGTTCTGTTTATACATAAATATCTGTGATAGATTCTGCGTCTATCTCCTCCTTCTGACCAAATCATCCTAATGTCATGGAAGTCATTTGTCAATGATTCCTCTGCTTGGTGTGCTGCTACCATGCTTCTGGAGTAAACCATGTCATGGATCCATTGGCTCCCTTTTGGAAAAACTCTTCTTTCAGGGACTAGGTGTAAAATATCCATGTGAGCTTGGAGATTAACATCTAGCACCTTAGTGTTTCTCAACTGCCATGTTGGTCTTCAGCTATCCCTGTGTTTTGACCAACTCTGATCTTCTTGGATAGATCTTAAAACTTCCTGCTGCTGGTTAGGATCCCATTCAGTAACAATTATCATGACTTGCTCTAGCTGTTGTATATATTCTCTACTGAGGAAATCAGACAGACAATTTGTTGAACCTTTGATATGTTCAACTTCAAAATCGAAATTGTCGAACAGAGCTTGCCACCTGGCAAACTTTGCCTCCCCTGGCTTCTTAATATCTTTTGTCAGCACTTTCTTTGGCGTAAAAGCATCTGTTCTTAATAAGAAATTTTTATTAACTAAATGGATCTCAAATTTATCAATGGAGTTCCAAGAAGCTTTTACTTCTTTCTCAATGGTGGAATAATTTCTTTCAACTGGGTTCCAAGTACCAGAAGCAAATTGAACAATCTGTTCCTCACCATATTTTTTTTGTTTGAGGATAACTCCCCATCCAATGTCACTAGCATCTGATTCAACTATTTTAAAAGCATTGCCATCTGCAACATATAATATAGGGAGAGACTTTACCTTGGCTTTTATAATTCTGATTGCATTTGTATGATCATCTATCCAAGGTGAAGGATCTTTCTTTAGCCTTTATTTAAGTAAGCTCCGGTCTTTAGCACAATCTTGGTAGAAATTGCTGGCATAGTTTAAACAACCAAGAAATCTCTGAAGTTGGGTTTTGTCAATAATTTTATCTGGAAATTTATCTCCAAATTCCAAGGCATGCCTCTGTAGGGCTATACGGCCTTTCTGGATAGTATGACCAAGAAATTTAATAGAAGTTTGAAACAATTCAATCTTCTTCTTGCTTAGGACTAGGCCATTCTTCTTGACAACTTATATAAAAGTCTGTACATGTTTAAAATGGTCCTGTACATTATTAGAAAAAATAAGAATATCATCTATATATACAAGCAACTAGTCAAAATAAAGCTTGAAAATAGAGTCCATGACCTTTTGAAACTTTGATGGAGCATGTTTCAATCCACAAGGCATGGCGTTCCATTCATAGTGTCCTACTGGTATGCTGAATGTTGTCTTAAACTTATCCTTTTCTGCAATGGCGACTTGCCAAAATCATAATTTAAGATCAAATTTAGAGAAGATTTTTGCTCCAGCAATTCTTCTTAGAAGATCTCCTTTATGTGGAATATGATAAGAATTATCTGCTAGGACAGAATTCAAAGGTTTATAATTTATAACTAGTCTGGGAATGCCTCTAATCTATTCAAATCTTTTATTTATGTAGAAACCATAACAATTCCAAGGGCTGTCAGATTCTCTGATTAGCTTTCTGTCCAGTAATTGTTTGATTTCTTTCTAACAAAGAGCCCTGCATTCCTTGTCCATAGGAATAGCTCTACTTTTGCAAGGATTTCCTGCATATTTGTTTTATAGGGTAACTCAACAGAGTATTGTTTTCTATGCCAGAAAGCATTTGGCTCTTCTGAGAAACATTCTTTTTCAATTCTGTTTATGAGATCAGAAATTCTTTTCTGGTTTGCAGGATTTTTTAGTTGTTCTTCTACCTGGATTGTAGACTTTAGATCTTTGAGATCTATCAACTTTGACTATGCCCTGTCCAATTCTTTCATAGCTTGGACCATAGTGGATACTCTAGGATTTGAAACATATGGCATTTCAATCCTTTTGAAATTTCTGTCTGATGTAGGGACAGTAATAAAGTATCCAGCTTTATTTCCTTGGAGTCTGATTGAACCATGGGGTTCTACTGCTGCTAGGACTATATTTCCCAATATACAATCGACGGGGATATTAGCTAGTACAAATTTTAATTTTATACAGTGTCGATCAAAGCATAAGGAAGCTTTAGGGACTTCATATCTGAGTGTATTATTTCCTAGTCCTATAACTTTCCTATTGGCTGAAACCTAGTATTTTGCAGGAATAACTTTGGTATTCAAAATATTTACTTATGCACCTCAATCTATTAGTGTTGTTAATGAAACATTTCATTTTGTATACAGATATCTACATGAACATGATGCTGCTAGTATTCTATTGCTAGAATTCTCATTTCTCTAAAACCTGCTGCAAGATCCCCTTTTCCTTCAAAAATTTCAACTTTTGGCTCATTTGAAATTGGTGCATCATGCCAACTATATGTAGTTGTATTTGCAGAGGTATTTTGTGCTAGAGGTTGTTTTCCTTTATCTAGCTCTTCTACTTTGGACTTTAAAGTAGAGATTTCAGATTTGAGGTGATGGATTTCTCTACTTACCTCCCCCAAAGTGAGTGAACGAACTTTTTCCTGCCATTGGTGTCTTTGAAAAGATTTTGCATTTCATTCATACGAGGCATCCACAAAAAGTGGATTTTTGGAAGTGCTCTTGGAAGAATTTGAGGAATGCAACTGGTCAAGGAATGCTTCAAGAAGTTTGTTCTTCATTTCTACTTCTTCTATAGCACGGATTTGTGCTAGAATCTTTAGTTCATCTTCTTCAGATTTTTGAGCCATTAGCACTTTTTCTTTGTGTTGTTTCTGTTGGATTGTTGGTGGATCATCCACTGAGGAATCATTGGAATAATCAGAGTCAGAATCATTAGATTAATGACATTGACAATCTTCTGATTCCGAACAGAAACAGTTTTGAACAAGAATATTTAGCTCTTTAGCTGAAAAACTATACGAAGAGGAACTACAAGATTCAGTGGTTGATTCTTCAAGTTGTTGTTATTGTGCTTGTTCTTTGATTACAACATTGGGACAATGGTCTGTTCTGTGACTCCTTGAACCACATTTTGTGCACAACATGGAGGATTCTATTTTAACAACGTTTCTCTATACATTTTGAGGCTAAGATTTCTTGCCTCTATTTTTATTTGATTCTTCGCCAATTGGACATTTATTTGAAGTATGGTCAGTTTTTCCACACAACCAGCAAGTTAAATTATTCCATTTCTCCTATTTAGAGCTATGGAGATGAATGTCCGAAGGCTTGTAATAATGGGCCTCAGGGACATATTTATAGTATCTCTTGTGAGGCCTTGATGGGGCCTTCCTTTTTCTCCTATCTTATCTAATTATCTGTTTCTTTTCTTTCTTTGCCTTTCTTCTGGATTTTCTTCTTTTGACAAGAGGATCATCAATGTTCAAGCCATATTTGCTGCAAATGCACTTACTGTCAGGCAACCTTGAAAGCTTTTCTAAAGATTTATTTACTTTAGAATTAGTACACAGACTGAGCAAAGCTTTGGTTATAATGGAATAAATTTCTCACCAAGTATACAATTCAAATGGCAATTGAAAAACTTCTTGCAGTCTGATAAAGTCTACAAATCTGGAAGGGAGGGCTGCAAGGTATACTTGTTTCCAAAGGAGATTCTTAGAATCTTTCACCTCATAGATACATTGCATCTAGTCTCTGTGAAAGTCTTCAAACTGAGACATCTTATTGCACTTAAGGTTCATTAGAATAACCTCATGCTTGTCTGCAATCTCTATCTCAGAACCACAACAATGTTCAAGGATCATGGAGGTGAGGGCTCCAATCATATTATTCTATGGTGTGTCGTCAAAATTATGTATGATGTCTCCAGCTTCATCCTTAAGCAATTCTTTCTCCATCTTATCAAGTAGGGCTAGAGATGATTCAATCTCCCACCATCATAGGAGTGATCCAGTGAAACATTGAATGATAGTTTTACAAGCTTCAATTTCATTTTTCCCTCTAAGGCACATGAGCTTGTATTCAATAAACATCATATCTATCATTTGTCTTATTTGTCCCACACTTAAATTATCTATATTCCATTCTCTATGAGAGTCTGGAAAGAAAGTGTGTGTCTCTGGAACTTTTCCCTTACCACTTAGATCAGGAGCAGAGTATCTACTGAACTGACTTTTTAGTGGCTCATAGATAGGAAGTATATGGGATTCTGGTTCTTTGAATAAATAAGCAATAGAAATTTGTTCTATAGAGTCACGATTTTCTTTTGAAGTTTCTGCTAAAATTTGAGAGGTTTCTTTTGGAAGTAAATGAGGAAATCTGTCAATTGGCTCGATAGGATTCTGAATTTGTATACTTCTTTTTCTCAAAAGTGAAGTAGGCACTAGCTTTTCAGATTTACATATGTGTAGCTTTTCACATTTTTCAGCTAAGTCTGATATAAGCCCTTTTGTAGATTGTATCTGGTCTACAACTTTGAAAATTGTACATCATTTAAGCAATTATTTACACTATTTACTGAAACTTGAATCTGGTCAAATTGTTCTTTTGCAGCAGAAGATTTTGTTGTATTCATTTCTAATCCCTTGATGGTTGTATTTGCCCAGTTTAATTGTTCTCTGGCTTTCTGTATTCTACCATCAATACCTAAGGCATTATCATGTTTTAGGACTAGAGGGATAGCTTTTGCTGAATTTTGTCTGTCTCCTAAAATGATGCCTTTGTAGGGAGGAAAGGTAGTGGAAGTTTCAACCTTACTACTATCTAGAGCTGACCAGGAATGATGTGCAAAAGAGGATGATGCAACATCAATCATTAAGACTTTTTCTAGTTGTATCTGATTCTTTCAGACATAAAAAGATATATAGGAGTTTGTTTCTTCCATAAAATCTTTCCATGCTTGAGACATTCTAATCTTTTCTTCAATGGTATGGGCTAGACCAAAGTGTTCAGCCTCTGGATGAGTATATAAATCCCAATTCAACATAGCTTTCACCCATTGAGCACTTATTTGATATTTTCTACATCCATCCATTAAAGTAAAGAATTTATGCATTTCCATCACTAATGGTTTCTTGCAATCATCATGAAGTGGAGCAAATCTTGATACACATATGCACCAACGTACCAAAGTGAAAATTGACCTACATCAACTTACGAAGTGAAAATTAATTCACTTTTATTTGAATGCTATCCACGTTGTTCAAGGATCTCAAATTGTAGACTCAACCCGATTTTTTTTAATTATGGTATTGGACACTCCCCTTACAGTCAACGTCTTTCCGTAGAGTTCCGACGTTTTCTTCATTTACACAATTGTTTCATGCCCGACTCAGGTTACTCCTCACACGTTGGCTAATCTTCCTCCACCATACATTGATCAATACGCAAAGCTTGTGCTCCTACCCATTACGCTGGGGCAGGTCCTCAAACAGGTCACCGAACAAAGATGCTCCTGCATCACCCATCCACTCTAAACCAGGAAACGGATCCAACCACGAACAAGTAAATGAAATGTAAGCAAGTATCCCAGTATTGGCTTCAAATGTTCTCCCATAGAAAAGTTTTGCTTGAATATACTTGCCCATAAACCTCCCCAACAAGTGCCTTGGCCATCAAACCTTCCACCTCAAACAAACTCAAATTATGACCAGCTACCATTTTTATCTGTTTAGACAAGACTGTTTACCTCCTAAGAGATTCAATACCATCTTTTCCAAATCCTACTCGTCGATTTTTCTATTATATGCTTTTTCCTATCTAGGAATGAAGCCTCTTCAACCTGCTTGCCACCTATTAATCTTAACATCAAATAAATCTACATTCAGCGCCTTCGTATACCCCCACATCTCGACCAACTTTAGTTGTGATAAAAAAGATCGAGCTAGGAATTACAACATTCCTTTCACCACAATCTACCATGCCTAAATCTTGTCCCATAGAGTTAAGCTACCAGGGCCTCCTTCCTAGCTCAACCTTCAAACCCTGAAGTCTGCAGTAACCCTAAACCTTCGCAATTTCAAGCCTCTCCTCATGGCCATTAGGTTTATAATAAAAAGGAAAGAATTTATTGTTTCATTTGGTCGATCAAATTTTCAAGTCAAATACATTAAGAATTGGTGCAATTTGATATCATGTTCCTCATTCAATACTTACAGTCATACTCATGTGAGATAAAAGTTCATCTCAATCTAAACACGGCAAATAGAACAAGAATAGAAAGTCAGTTCATCTCAATTTAAACGCGGCACATAGAACAAGAATAGAACCAAAAAATTTACTTTCTTTGCCTAACCATGCCTCAATTCGCATCAACATCAGTTTCTGTTGTTAAACCCAAACCTATGATAAAGCCAAATAAAAATTTTAGGAAAATCATGGTACAGAAAAAATATTTGAAGTGTGGCCTGGTTGACCTACTTATGTCAAAATGCAGATTTATTTGATTCAAATCACTTGTTTCATTTTTTAAGATAAATCCCAAAAACAAGTCCCCAATATAAAATGAACTTGTGACAAGTTAGAGAGAGGGGAAAGAATAGGAATTTTTGGAGATATATGAAGATATTTTTGCAAAAAACAGAGTTCCATTGATCATATGTTTATGGCCAGATTGTGACAGGTTATGCAAGATAGTTTTTAAATATATTCTAGGTAAGAAACATAGTTTTGTTTTCTGCATGGCATGATATTATTAGCAACATGGGGAAAGAAACCGGTATTAAACTTAGGTTAATTATTAAAAAAATTAATATATCACATTTTAGAAATTGAAACCTTAGAAATCAACTTTAAAAAGAACCATGGAGGAGAAGTTAGTAAATTCAGTTACTTTGATCTAATTTTGACTTCATTCATTCGTTTCCAACTTATTGATCACTGCAGGCAAGAAGAAGGAAAATATGGACTCAGAGAAAACCAGGCATACAATGATTTTAGATTGTTTTTGCATGCTTAATAAAACAATTTTTTGACATAGGAAATAATATTCTCATATGCTGGATTATTTGGAATTTTGGATAAGAAGAATAACTCTGGACATAAAGCCAACATATTGTTGAAGAGTTTATGAAAGATAAGATGATGACTTTTCATAAAGTCCCCATTGTGATTGATGTGATGAGCTGGGCTCTGATACTTGTGTTCATTACTGTAAGGGGATTCAGTTCTACCGTTCGTCCTCCTGTAGCGGCTTTTGACATAATCCTCTGGAATGAAAACCTCTGTAGCGAAATCCATACTGTACTTTCCTGATCCTTCCTTCCGATCCCGAAACCCAAATAATGAGAAATTTATCCCAGATAATGAAAATTTTGAGTTCCAGAGCAAGATGAACAGAGATCAAATTTGAGGCCCAATAGAGAGAGAATCATGCCAAGAATGAAAAGAGCGATGGAGGAAGGTGTCCACTTAGTTGGCTGGTTGGGGCTACAATATTAATCTGCAATCTTAAGGTGTCCCCTTCTTCTTGCTTGCTTGCTTCAGCTACATTGGATATGAAATCAATTTTATGGTGTGAGACAATTCAAAATAATGATTTCCAAACTCCATGATTCTCCTTTGGTTGCGCTATTAGAAATAGTACTAGTGCATCTAGCCGAGGATGAGTTTGAGTCAAAGTCCCCATTGTGATTGATGTGATGAGCTGGACTCTGATACTTGTTTTCGTTACTGTAAGGTGATTCAGTTCTACCGCTCGTCCTCCTGTAGCGGCTTTTGACATAAACCTCTGGAATGAAAACGTCTCTAGCCAAATCCATACTGTACTTTCCTGATCCTTCCTTCCAATCCCAAATCCCAAATAATGAGAAATTTGAGTTTGAGATGCAGAGCAAGATGAACAGAGATCAAATTTGACGCCCAATAGAGAGAAAATTATGCCAAGAATGAAAAGGAGAATGGATGAAGATGAAGTTGGGGCTACAATTTAATCTGCAATCTGAAAATCCGTGAGCAGGTGCTAAGAGTAGAGAGTGAAATTTTTGGGTGGGAGCCTGTCTTTGCTCAGTACTAACGGTGTGTTGGAGTTGGAGGTATTAATTAAACCAGGAGAGGATTCGCGTGAACAAACTTGGTGCTCCGTGGCCCGCTGAAACCAAAACCAAGAGGATTCGCGTGAACAAACTAGGTGCTCCGTGGCCCGCTGAAACCAAAACCAAGGCACGTTTCTCCCCTGGATACAAATCCGGCGGCGTTCCTCAATACCCGTTCCCTCACCACTCCTTTCTTGGAAGTCAGGGTAATTTTGCAACTGTAAAGACGGAAAAGCCTCGTTATTATTTACCTGAGTTCAAGTTCAAAGGCATCGGTTTCCTTATTTTCCGCGAGGTAAGTCTGCAACAATAAAGGCAGAAAAGGCTCATGATTATTCTTTACATGAGTTCAAGTTCAAAGGCATCCCTATCCAAATTTTCCGCGATTCTCAAGATTGCGCTTTTTTGTTTTAATCATGGCCGCATGTTTTTTTTTAATATATATAACTTTGGTGAATTTTAATTGAAAGTTGGTGGAGATTTTATACCATTTTAGTTGTGAAGTTTATATAATTTTAGTATTTTGAAGAATATTTAAAAACATTCCGGTAGAAATGATGTCAGGATATTTGGTCCACTTATTTTTACAAAATATTTTTGATGTGATTTCTATGGAAGTATTTTTAAATATTAAAATATAAATAACAGAAATTTGAATTTAAATTTCCAGGAATATAATTTATCTAATATGAATAATAGAAATGAATTAATTCAAGGAATATTTATTTTTATCTAATATGAATAATAGAAATGAATTAAATTTCAAGCGATATTAAATTTATCTATACATTTTAAATAATAATAAAATTTTATTATTATTATTTATATATATATGATTTTAAATTAATGAAAATATTATTTTTAATTAAACAGTAAATTTATGAGAATACTATAGGTGGAATATAGTTTATTTTACGAAAGAGAATTCAGGGGATGGAACTAGGGTTTTGAAACTGCGACATTTTACTACAGGCATGAGGCCTCCCGTTGACAAGACGAGGTACGGGAGACGACCAGATGGCGTCTGCAGGGTCGAGGTTGTCAGGCACGAGAGGATAGAGGAGGAAGGGTGGAAGGCGACGTGCTTGAACGCGTTTGTTGTAGGAATTACCAATAAGCCTATGAACTAATGCAGAGGATGGCAAATGGTGAAACGGATTTCAGGGATAAACTAAACTACGTTGTCGCCTTCTACCGTCAGCACGCGTCTGCAGTCGGAGCAGAGAGGGTCGTTTTCTTCGCTAAGTTGTTAACAGAGAACAGGAGGGTAGAAGATGGTCAAACAGAGCAATGATGTTGATTTGGACCCTGAACCTGGGGACATATTGTCGGTCTGGGGTTTGGAGGTAACAGACCAAAATATAGAGTGGTATATTCGTCTAGCTGGACATCCAGGGAGGAAGAAAGAAGGTTCGAAAGCGGGTTGGAAGCAGAGCAAATCCCTAGGGCTCCTAGAGGAAAGTTTAGGGTTGTCACGTCTAGAAAGTTGGGAAGGGCAATAGCTGCAAGAGAGGTCGTCCTTTTCTAAGCATAGAGCAGTGGATAGTGAAGGTTTCCAAGTAAGTTACGACCCTCCTTGTTCTCTCAATCAAATTTACTCAAGTGGTTTAGAGGATATAGTAATCAATTGTGGATTTAAAGGCCAAGAAGGTCGACGCACCTGCTTAGTAGAGGGGTTAGGGCTAGGGAAAGAGGAGAACGGATTGAGCATGAACCACATCCTTACAGGCAAAAGTCCACACACAAATGGAAGTAGAAGTGCCCTACGACAAAACCCATTTATAGGGGCAGGCATTGCTGGCCTACTAGAGATAGCAGAGGACTCGTCGGGTGGTCAGAAGGCAATTGGAGATAGTTTTGAGGAGGGTGGGAAGAGAGGAGGAGCCAAGCAGACCGAGGCCGGGAAGGAAACTATAAATGAAAGGGAATGGTAGTCAGGTGACAAGGTATTGACCATAGGGTTTAAAGAGATGAACCAAGAAGGCGAAAGGACCTTCGAAGGGCTCAGAATATTCAGGAAAGAGGGGCGTTCAAGAACGCTCCCAACAGCAACAACCAATGTGGAAGCAAACACATAGAATAGGGAGGGAGGGTTTCCACAACGGCAGGCAGGGGAGAAGAGGGAAAAGCATAAAATAATCAAGAAAAGTGACACTATAGCTAACTTGGTCCTAGGAATGGATGTCTAAATCAACGAGGCCATGGAGGTCGATGAACTAACCTTGGTAAGAAGGGTAAGAGGAAAGAAATACTTCGCCAACTATATTCAATAATGGACCACAAAAAAATGGTAGGAAGCGCCAGACACAACTTTTGTGGTCACAACACTGGCGAAAGGTTGGTTCATGGTCAAGTTCAGGAAGAGAGAATCATCAGAATGGGTTATGGTGAGGAATTGGTGTTTCGGGAGATAGTCGATTTTCTTTAAGAAATGGAACCCCATGTTTGATGCACAGAGGGAAAGAGTAGATAAATCACCTATGTGGGTACACATGTCAGGACTATTGTCGTTCCTCTGGGTCAAATCAGTGTTCAAGGTCATTCACAATCACCTCGACAAATTCATGGAAGTAGATATATTGTTTCTGCAAACGAGAGATTAAGGGATGCCCCATATATTGGTAAGTTTAAACCCTCGTGTAGGTTTGGAGAAGGAAATCAATTTTCAATAAAAGGACTTCACTTATATTCAAATTTTAGATTATGAACGCCTGCCATTCAAATGTCACAGGTGTCATAAATATGGACACCTAGCAAAGGAATGTCCAATGGGGTTCAGGCGAAGAAGAAAGTAGAGGAAGGAAGAGGGAGGGAAAGTAGCATAGGAGGAGAACAAAGGGGGAAAGACGAATAAGGGACTGGGAGATGATTAGATGGATATTAATAAGCCTTTGGAAGATACCGTGGAGAATATGGAAGTGCGAGAAGAAGGTCATCCAATAATTCAACAAATTCAACAGGAGAAGGAGACAAGTCCAGAACCAGAACTAGCAACAGTGGAGGTGAGAAGCCATATGCATCCAAAAGAGGGTATGATTCTTTTTTCTACCCCTACTTATATTTTCTATGTTTATTCTTTGATTCTTCCTGCATCAGTGCCTGGTCCCTCCAGGGTTCAAAATATTGTAATTTCCTTTTCAAACATTACTAATGAACAACTGGATAGTATTATTACATCAATCCCTAATTTAGATCTGAACCAAAACACTGGGAAGGGTAAGGAAGTCACGAACCTTGTTGATACCAATGTTGTTAAACCCTTCTACAATCTGAGACCCTGCGAGAAAAAACCTCCTCCTTGGGAGACTGTGGGTGGGCTTGGAATGCAAAATCTCCAAGAAGGGGACCAGAAGGCTAGAGGGAGGAAGTCAAACTTGTCTAAGGCTCAATTGGGAGCCAAACTGGACATTACGGATGGGATGTCCATCTCTAGGGTGCTTAGAGCAGCGAAAAACACCCCCAGAGGTAATCCAATGATTATTTTATCCCTAAATTGTAGGGGTTTAGCCAGTAGTCCTAAAAAACTAGCTCTAAAGGAGGTGATTCACAATTACAACCTGGACATTCTACTCTTACAAGAAACGTTGGGTGAGGGATCTAAAGTATCAAAAAATCTTCCTAAACTAATGCTTGGATGGCACATCCAAGCCTTGGATGCCAAAGGTTGTTCAGGGGGGCTGGCATTGGGTGTAAAAGAAGGTAAATTAAGAGTTTTGAACACATGGGGATTGGACTAGGCAATCAAAATAGAATTTTACTCCTTAGAGCTATGCACAAACCTGTTGATTCTCAATATTTATGGGCCAAGTAAAGATAGAGTCCACTTTTGGAGCAATCTTTGCTCAAAGTCCATTATGGATAACCCGAACCTAGTGATTGGGGGTGACCTAAATTTTTCCCTGGGTATTGCTTAAACCTGGGGCCCCTATGCACAAGCAGACCTACTCTTAGATTTTTTTCTCAAAAATCATTAGAGAGAATAAGTTTCTAGATATTAATCTACTGAAACCGAGACCAACCTGGAGGAATAGGAGAACAGGGGAAGATCGAGTGGCCAAAAGACTAGATCATTTTCTCCTGAGAGAGGATGTACGACAAACATCCCATTGTTTCGTTAGTGGGTAGGGGAGGGATGTGATTTTGATCATCTATCCATCTTGCTTGAACTAAAAGGGCCTCCCAGAAAGCCAACAACTCCTTTCAAATTCAATCCAGCTTGGCTAATGGAGGATTCTTATAACACCCTCCTTAATGAAAGCTGGAGACCTGTGAAGCCAAGTGAGAATGGGGACAAAGCTTTCCACTTTATGGAGAACCTAAAACACCTTAAGAAGGCTACAATAGAAAGGGACAAAGACAAGAAATTGAAAGAAGATGAAAACCTAATTCAAATAGGGGTGGAGCTTGATGCTCGGAAGATGATGGATACGAGACAATTGAAAAAAGGGATATGATCAAGTTGCTAGAAACCCAAAGGAGGAAAATCCTTTTAGCAAGAGAAGAACAATGACGCTTGAAAAGTAGGGCCATTTGGTTAAGGGCTCAGGATGAAAACGCTAAATTCTTCCAAAATTATGCAAAAGGAAGGAAAAATGCAAATACCATTTGGTCATTAAAATCAGAGGATGGAAGGCAAACAAACTCATTTGAGGAATTATCATCAATGGGAATAAGACACTCCAAAAATCTCTTTATAGCACCTCCGGAAGTGTCATTAGCTGAACTGATCTGGACAGCTCAGGCTTTCCCTTGCTATGCGGATGAGGAGGATTATGATGAGCTCATGGGGGAAGTCACAAGAGGGGAGGTCGAAGGAATCATAAAATCAATGTCAAAGGACAAGAGTCTAGGTCCAGATGGTTAGATAGTGGAGCTATTTCAACACTTTTTTGAGACTATAGGTAGTGAATTAACTGATGTGGTTGAGGAGTCTAGAAGAAAAGGTGCAATTTTTGACCCTTTTAATGCCACTTTTATAGCCCTTATTCCCAAGAAGGAAGACCCATCCTATTTTGAGGATTTTAGACCGATTTCTTTGTGCAATTGTATCTACAAAATTATAGCAAAGGTGATTGCTGTCAAATTGAAGCCACTGCTTTCCAGGCATATTTCAAAAGAACAATTTGGATTCCTAGATGGATGACAGATTCATGAAGCGATGGGAGTGGCTTAGGAAATTATTCATAGCATAAAAAAAAAAAAAAGCGAAGGAGCAGTAATGAAAATTTACCTCTCTAAATCTTATGAAAGAATCAGTTGGATTTACCTTTGAATGCTTCTGACTCACCTGGGATTTCAAGTGGACTTCATAAATTGGATCATGGGGTGTTTGAACAATGTGAGATTTGTGGTATTAATCAATGGGGTGAAATCCCCCTTTTTCCAAGGTCAAAGAGGGCTGAGGCAAGGCTTCCCCTTATATCCTCTCCCTTTCCTCCTAGTAGCAGAAGGTCCTAGTCAGATGCTACTATAAGCCAAAAGGAAAGGAGATATCCAAGGAGTTAAAGTGGCAGTCAACTTATATATAACTCATTTACTGTTTGTGGATGACATTCTTCTCCTTAGCAATGGAAGAAGGAGTGAAACAAAGGAGTTAAAAAAGATATTGGAACTTTTTCTCAAGGCGACAGGCATGATCGTCAATAAGGAGAAATCCTCTTTACTTCTGGAAGGATTCAATAGAATGGAAGCTAGGTATATAGCAGAAGACCTGCCCTTTGAAGATCGGAAATTGGAGGATAGTTTCAAGTACTTGGGATTCTTCCTAAAGCCACACTCATACATGAAACAAGATTGGTTCTAGTCGGTGGCAAAAATAGAGTCCAATATTAATCATTGGAGCTTCAAATGGTTGTCTAGAGCAGGAAGACTGACACTCATTAAATCAATCCTATTGGCCATTCCAATATACTAGGCGACACTTACATGGGTTTTGAAAGGAATTTTGGAAAGGATCATATGAGTATGCAGGCGTTTCCTTGGGCAGGTTCGAAGGAGGAATCGGTGCAGCCCTGGGTGGCCTGGGATAAGGTGGCAAGACCAAAGGAATGAGGAGGATGGGGAATAAAAGAGTTATCTGCTTTTGGAACATCTCCAACAACAAAATTGGGATGGAGATTAATAAAGATGGAGAACCTGTGGACTATAGTGGTCAAACAAAAGTACATGGATCCCATTCCTTTGGATGATTGGATTAGGATGCCAAATAAGAAGAAAGGGAATGCATCAGTGGTGTGGAAAGCTACCATAGATGCCTTCAATATCATAGAACAAAGCCTCTCCTAGCAAACAATAAATGGAGAACAAGTCAGGATAGGGAAGGATCCATAGGTGCGGTGCAACAAAGGATATTCACTAACTCCGAATCTTATAAACCAACTAGTCTCAAGAGGCATCTAGCATATAAGCCAGATCGGAAAGAATGGCCATTCCATGATATGGGGCCATGCCTGGTTATCTCGGACTGACCTAAATCTTAATCAACAAGGGAGGGAGGAGTGGCAAAACTTCACCAAGGAACTGACCAAGTCAAATGTCAGGCTTAGTGATAAACCAGATCAACTCATTTGGGCACATGCCCCCATGGGCTCCTATTCTCCAAAACAAGGCTATAATTTTCTCATGTTAAAAACGGGGTGATGGAATGACGAATGGTGGGTGAGCCTCATCTAGAAGCTAAATTTCACAGCCAAAGCATGAATTTCTTCTGGTGCACACTGAGGAATAAAGTGCCAACCTAGGACATATCACAGAGGACATACAAGTCAAACCTAGGAAGGCGTGCTTTATGTAAAAATGACATAGAAATGATCCACCATCTCATCCTAAAATGCCTATTCACAAAGGAGGTGTGGATGGAATCAAGGAGGTTGATTCAGATGAAGATGATCTGAGAAGGGAAAACACTATCAAAAGTATGGAACAAATGGTGGAAGGATTATCCAAAAGGCAATTTGAGAATCTACCCCTAATCATAGCCTAGGGTATCTGGCTAGCCCGCAACAACATTATTTTCAAAGACCAAACTCCCTCTGCAGGACACGTTAATGTAGGATGCACTACAATTTATTCAAGTATACCTGAGCCAATTCGGGATGCAAACCCAAGAATCATAAGAGAGGAACAATTAAGAGAAGGAACTCCATGGCCCTATTTTGACGGGGCCTCAGACCAAAATAACAAATGTGGGCAGGATTGTTGATTCATCTAAATGACCACAAGAGCCTAAAATCCTCTGTTGGATTGGGGAATGAAACCAACAATTACACATAACTTCTTGCTTGAAAACTAATCCTTTGCTGGCTTACTCACCTAGGCATCCACTCGATTCAGATCTTCGGGGATTTGATGAATATTATTAAATGGTTCAATGGCGAGGGTAAATGTCAGAATTACATTCTATCTCCTTTGTTAGAAGAAGAAAAATACTTAAAATATTTTTTTAATGATTTTTCACTGTCATATCTACAGGGAACGCAATAGTACAACATACCATCTTTCTAAAGCAGGTCTAAAACAAGATCTGGATAGTTAGAGGATTGAGGAAGCTAAACTGGAAGAGATCCGTGTGTCGGATCAACCACCTTTTTGAGAATCTTGTCACACAGACTTGGCTTCGGCATATGATACTTTTTCATTTATGTTTAATTTTTTAGTGTTTTAGTTTTAAGCAGCAAACATATTTATTATCATGTAAATCCGGTTATAGAAAACAACAACAACCTGGTTAAATACATTGTTAAACTGCAAGCTAAACTCATTCCTGTTTGGTCTATTTTCCTCAATGAGGAGGCCGGGAATGGCTTAGGGCATACTTTTGTTGCTTTGGTTTTTATTAGTTATCAGTTCGTGATGCTCTTTTCTGAGGGACAGTTACTGAAAGCTGACCAATATCTTATTTGGGTTGTTTTCCTCATTGAGGAGGCTCGAGATAATCATTTCAACAATCTTGATTTAGCAAAAATGAGATGGTAGAGTTAGAAGACACTCAAACTTACCATTTCAGATCAACTCTATGCTTTCAACAAAGTCATACAGTTTACTGAATGCTTAAATGCATATACTATGTAACTTTTTATTATTGAATTGAGGCTTCTGTGATCCATACCAAGTTTACAAGAGATTTTTCGGCGTAAATCACAAGATCTATAGATCTTGTGATTTACGCCAAAAAATCTCTCATAAAACTTTTTGTTACCTTAATTAAAAAGTTCCAATTTTTTTCTTTGGAGAAAAAAATAGTAAATTTGTAATTATATTATTTTAAATTAATGAAAATACTATTTTCAATTAAATAGTAAATTATATATTATATATATATATATATATATTATATAGTATAGAGAGAGAGAGAGAGGAGAGAGAGAGAGAGAGAGAGAGAGAGAGAAATCATTAAAAAATATTACTTTTGAAACTTAACTTATAAATCAAAATAATAAATGAAATTAAAACACACTTCATTAATAACATTTTAATCTTAAAAATTCACTATATTTATAAAAAAATGGGGCGACATAATTATTTTAAGTTTTGGCTTTGAGATATGCTCATTTATCAAGACTGTACTTTTCTTTTTGAATTCAGCCTTCTGTGATATATATTGAATTAAGACTACATGTTCTCAACTTATATGCTCCATATAGCGACGAAATCTATTTTTGGAAGCATATGAATGATTGTGATTTACTCAAAATTGGGTCTTTAATTATGGCAGGGGATTTTGATGCATCATTATCCAGGGTGGAATGTTGGGGTGTCTGATGTCGAGTAGATCCACTTGCTAACCACTTATGCCAGCTTTTCAATTCGAACCACCTTTGGAATATTAGGCCTCTTACATTGACTCCTGCTTGGCATAATGCACGTGCTGGCGATGCACACATCAGAAAAATATTGGATTGATTCTTAGTTCATGAAAACTTGTCAGAGAAACTTGGGTGTATGCGATCCTGGGTGGGAAAATCTATGATTTCCAACCATATGCCCATTTTACTTCAATGAAGGTTGGAACACCCTCATTTGGGGATACCATTTAAATTCAATAGAATTTGGTTGGAGGATGTAGAGTTCATTTCTCTAGTTAACAATTTTTTGGGGCACATACCTAGGAGGTGGGATACTCTCTAATGCAACATCTGTCAGGATTACTACAATCATTAAAAATCCAAGTGGGGATTTGAGAAAGGGAGAAAAAAAAGATATGTCAATGGAATTGAAGGTTATAATAGCGAAGATTGAAAAAATTTACAAAATGGTGGAGCGGGGTGCTCCAAATGAAAACATATGGGACAAGTTAAAATTGTTGGAGAGCAAGAAGTGAAAGATCCTACTCATCCAAGAATCAACCTGAAGATTAATGGGCAAAGCCCTATGGTTGTGGGAAGGTGACAAAAACACAAAGTATTTCCACAAATACGCAAACCAGAGAAAAAATCAAAATACTATCTGGCAAATTAAGAGGCATGACAGAGACTTAACTTATTCCACCAAGGAAATTCAAAGGGAATTTGCACATCACTACAAATCGTTCTTTCATATGCATTCAGGATATTTCATAGAGGATCATATATGGGGCACATATGATTACCCACTTATGTTCAATGAGGAACTGAATGAGGAAGTTTGTAGGTCGGTCACATCAGAAGAAATACTCTGATGTTGAGAATGTTTTCCAAAGATAGAGGTTTGGGCCTGGATGGGTGGATAGTGGAATTTTTTCTTCATTTATATGATCTGGTGGGGAAAAACTTGTTAAATATGGTGGAAGAGTCCTGATCCCTGGGGAATCTTACTCAATCTATCAATTCTACTTTTACTGCCTTGATTCCTAAAGCATCAAACGCTTCTTCATTTCTTGATTATAAGCCTTTCTCACTCTGCAACATCACTTACAAACTCATTTCAAAAATAATTGTTGAGCACATCAAAGGAACCCTCTCACTTCACAATCAAGGGAAAAATCGGGTTTCCTACATAACAGGTTGATTCATAATGCAGTGGCCACCGCACAAGAGATTATTCACTTCGTCCATACCAAAATGAAAAAGGATTTAGTGATGAAAGTGAATCTCTGGGAAGTTTATGAATGTGTCGATTGGGCTTTCTTACTCCTAATTCTAAAACTATTGGCTTATGACAGCTATTAATGAATGGATCATGGCATGTGTTTCCTCAACACAATTTGCAGTTTTGATCAACGAATATCCCTCAAATTTCTTCAGTGTTGTTAGGGGACTTTGCCAGGGATGTTCAATTTCTACTTTATTATTCATTTTGATCATGGACTGCCTTATCCTCAAGATTAAATCAATTGTTTTAGGAGGTCATTTCAACGACATAAGGTGGGTTGCAGGTATTAAGATCTCACATAATTTCTTTGTGGATGACATCTTAGCATTTGGAATGGTATCTCGCACACAATGGGGGGTGTTCCATAATGTTTTGTAGCGATTTGGAGCTGCATATGGTATGAAGGAAAATGAAGGTAAATCGTATATATTATATTCATCGGGAGATCCAGGGGAGATTAATGAGTTTGTTTGAATTTTCAATTTCCAATCCCAACCATTGTGTTATGGCCTCACATACTTTGGTTTTCAACTCAAACCAAATAACTGTAAAGTTGCATATTGGCTTTGGATAATTGACAAATACATACATCAGATAAATGGATGGGAAAATAGGTGTTTGTCTCTCGGGAGTCGATACGTTTTGGTACAGTCTGTTCTACAACAATTGACTGTCTATTGGGTGCATTTGTAAATCCTCCCCACGACCATCATCAACAAAATCAAACAAATCATGGCACATTTTATCTGGGAAGAGAGGGAGGAAAACCACAAATATCATCTTACAAAATGGGAAATTATTATTATTCCAAAGGACCATGGTGGCTAGGGTATATTAGATATTAAAGTATTTGGAAGGGCTCTTATCATGAAATCAATGTGGCAAGGAATTTTCAAGGAAGGATTTTGGAGGGACATAATTTTCACAAAATACTTGGAGAGGAGAAAGGCAGAAGACTGGATTAGATCGGGCCTACTTGGAAGAAACACGGGATCTTATATATGGAGAAGCTTCCAAAAGGTGAGTGATTTTTTTTTTCAGAGAATATGTTGGAAATTTTGAAACGGGAATCAAATTATTATTGGGATCGCTAGCATCAAGCAAGTGGTGGTTGCACAAGATTTGATCAGGGATATGATACGACATCTAAACCTTCGTGACATACTCCTATTGGAATAGGCTATCATAGGCTGGAACGAGAGTTTTCCTATTTGGAAACAGGTGGGGAAGTTGGACTGACAAGAACTTTAGCAAAATAATGGGATGCATACATTTAGACTCTTAGACTAGTAAGGCTGTGCAGATCAGAGGAAGGGGACACCCTCACCTGGGCAGGGAAGTTGTGATCCAACTTGGTCGATGTGGTGGAAAATTGCAGGTATCTCATTCTCTCTTCTTGTGATTTACATCACCCTTGTTGGTTTAATATGGTCTAGAAAATTGGCATCCCTATAAACATCATCCTCGACTGGTTGGCTTGGAGAAACAAAAACCTCTCCCAAGAGAACTTATGTAAGAGGGGATTCAATGGTCTTGGGAGATGCCCTCTGTGCAGGACCTCTTCTGAAAATAATACTCACATGTTCTTCGAATGCTTTATTTCTATCATAGTCTGGAATGGCATATTCACTTCATTAAATCTTCCTTGCAGAAGTTTTGGAAACATTTTTGATTGTCTTAAGTGGTGGTTACATTGGGGAACTAAGAATAAAGTTGTTCCTTTTCTCACTATTTAGGAATTATAGTGTGCTAGAAATCATCTCATATTTTAGGAACATCCGATCAACACTCACCTCATCATACATAGGGTCCTACTCCGAATGGATAATGTTAGAACTCTCATTCAAACAAAAGAGGACCGATCCCACAAAATTGCTCCTTATTCCTTACACTTCCCGACGAGATTCTTCGATGGTGTTGCAAAACAATCTCAATGTGGATGCAGTGTATGGATTCAACTGAAAGAAGATTGTTAATACATGATTCATTGGAATGGTGGTCTGCGAACTAAAATGAGGGCTGAAATCTTGGATCTCTAGGGACTTCTGTGGATTTCCAGATAACTATGCATTGACACCCTATTTGTTTATGGGGACTCACAAGTACTTATCAATGGTTTGTCGTCAAATTTTGAGTTCTCCCCTCCTCTTCTTTTTGATTGGGTCTCCTAGATAAACATCCTCCATGGCACATTCATAGCAATCACTCTCTAACATATATTCCACAAGAAAAATCGGGTTGTTGGCTCATTGTCAAAACTTGGGATCTCTGAGATTTTTGGTTATATGCATTACAATTTTCAGGAGGTTGATTCTATCATTGTCGAGGGAACTTTCCCCTCCCTTAGCTACTATTTTTTACTTTACATAATTTTTTTTATCTATGATAGTTCAAATGGTTATGTTCCTTTATATGTTTTCAGGTTTTCGGATTGGGAATATCTCCTTTTCCCTTGTGTTATGTTGTTAATGTTGATGTCTTTCTAAAAGCAATGGCATATATGTCTCGCTTTCTCACTTCTTTGTTTGTTGGAAGATCTATGCAAGTTACTGTACATATGATTCATTTTTTAACTTATGCACCAGTTGAGCCGAGAGGTTCATTCGACAACCCAGTATGAGGGGATGTGTAAGTTTGTCTGTCCACCCGTGCCCATTTAAAATAAAATAAAATAATAAAAAATATGTTATAAATAGAAAAATAATTTCAACTATAATTAAACAAAAATGAATATGTTCTAAAGTACTTGGAAGTAAAAAAATGTGTGAATCAGAGGCTTAAATATTATACTTTTCAAAAATATTTCAACGAGAAATTTAAATGAACTATTTGAAGATCTACACTAACTAATTTATGTCGATACCAACTTCATATATATCTATATAGATAACCAAATAAAAATTTTAATCATAAAAACTTAATTCTTTTTTCTATATATAGATATATATGAAGTTGGTATCAACATGAATTAGATGTCTGGCCTAGTATTGACCAGATACATCAGGGACCCTGTGAGCTTCCTGTATAGGGTGGGATCAACATCCTTGTATTCTGATGCATCAATCTTCTTCCAGTTTGTGGTCATTAGAGTAGCCATGGGTCTACAGTCCTCCATCCTGAATCTTTTCAGGATTTCTGTAGCATACATCCCTTCCCAAGGAAGACCTCTCCCTTCTACTCCCAAAATTCCAACCCTAGGAAGTAATGCATTAGTCCCAAATCCTTCATATCGCATTCTGTGGCTAGATTATTCTTGCCATTAACATCATTGCACTATGAACCATCTTTCATGCATAACTGCATCACCCATTCGACTGGCAAAATGATGTTTATGACCAAACCTAGAATGTGTAGCACAGTCAACATTTTTTTTTTGCTCCTATATATATATATATTATATATATATATATATATATATATATATATATATATATATATATATATTATATATATAATATATAATATATAATATATATATTATATATATATCATTCAAAAATACAATTTAAATAGTGGAAAATAACACAATGTATTTTGCACTCTTAAAAAGTTTGCATGTGAAGAAATTTGATCCCTCTTGTCAGACCAGGAGGTAACTCCTCAAATCAAATCATATTATTCATTCAGGTTGTTCATTATTATATACAAGAGGGAGTGACTATTCATTTCATCTCCTGATGACTCTCCATTTTTTCTATTATTAATTTACAATAATTATAGTTGTTCACCCAATCCCTATGATTTGGTGTCAACATTTTCCCCCTTAATTTGAAGGGATGTTGGTCAGTCCAAGCATCGTTCTGAATCTTTCAAGATTTTCTCTTTCAAGCACTTTGTGAAGATGTCTGCAATTTTCTCATTAGTGGAACAATGGCAAAGATGGATTTTTTGGCCTCAACATGATGTCGAAGCAGATGATATTTTGTATTGATGTGCTTTGTTCAATCATGGAAATTTGGGTTCTTGGCCAACATTATTATTGAGGTATTGTCAATCATGAGTGGATTCGATTGTACTTGTTTTACCTACAAATCTTCAAGAATTTTCCTGAGCCACACAATTTCTTTTGTTGCCTGAACTACTGCCACATATTCTGCCTCTGTTGTGGAAACTGCTGGAATTGATTTTTTGCATGATCTCCAAGAGACAGCTCCTGATCCAAGACTCATATCATAACCTAAAGTAGATACCCCGGTTTCTTTATCTCCATCGAAGTCTAAACCAGAGTATGCAATCAAGCTGAAGTTGCCCACCTGTGTATACTTATTTCCAAAGTCTTGAGTTTCCTTCAAGTTTTTTACAACTCGTTTTGTAGCAGACCAATGTCCCTCACAAGGCTTTTGCATAAACCTAGAGAGGATTCCAACAACAAATGAAATTTCTGGTCTGGTAGTAGTTAGGTAGTTAAGACTTCCTACAAGTTGTCTATACTTTGTTGCATCCTCAAATTCTTTTCCTTCAATGGATGTGAGCTTTAAGTTTTGTTCCATTGGAGTAGCCAGAGGATTGCATTCAGTCATGCCAAACCTATTCAACAGATCTCCAATGTATTTCTTTTGAGAAAGGAATATGGACCTTGGATGTTGAGTTACTTCAATACCAAGATAGTAATGAACATAGCCCAAATTTGTGATTTCAAAACCTTTCCTTAATTCCTTCTTTATGGATGGAATGTAGCTCTCATTGTACCCTATCATCAAAATATCATCTACATATGCCACAAGATATACAACTGTTTTTCCAACCTTCTTGACAAACAAAGTTGCATCATCAAGATCATAATGTTTGAAATTGAGTTTCAGAAGATGCTCAGTTAGTTTTTCATACTAGGCTCGCAGTGCATGTTTGAGGCCATACAAGGATTTCACAAGTTTGCATACTTTATGTTCATGTCCTTTCACAGCAAATCCTTCACGCTGGGACATAAAAGTGTTCTTTTAGATCTCCATTCAAGAAAGTAGATTTTACATCCATTTTATGGGCTTTCCAACCGTTCTGAGCTGCTAGGGCAAAGAGTGTCTAGATGGTAGCCCATTTTGTTGTGGGGGCAAAAGTCTCCTCATAATCGACCCCTTCCTTCTGTGAAAAACCTTTTGCCACAAGCCTAGCTTTGTGCTTATCAAGTGAGCCATAAACTTTATACTTGTTCTTGTAAACACACTTGCAGCCAATTGGTTTGGTTGCCAATGGAGGATCAATCAGCTTCCAAGTGTCATTCTTTATTAAGGCATCATACTCCTTTTGCAATGCTTCTTTTCATTCATCATGAGAAGCAACTTCTTTGAAGGAAGTTGGTTCAAAATCTATAGACAAATTAAATTCACAATCATAAGAAACATCCATATCAACAGGTGAATTAGAGTCATCTACATCACCTCCATTTTGTCGGTTTGAATTTCTAGTTCCTGTCTTTTCAACCTAATCAGGATGAACACTTTCAAGTGTCTTTGTCAGCCACTTTGGGGGACCTTTCTCAGATGGTCCAGGCTACTCCGTTGATTGAGTTGGGACTGAATCAAGATTGAGTCTCCCAATTTTGTCAATCACATCACTCAAAGTATCATCCGTTGTTGGAGTTTCATGGGGGGGAGCGAGTGCATCAGAAGAAGATTCCACGGGTTGATCTAGTATAGGAATCCCCCTTCAAGATGTGGGATCTGATTATCAAATTCTTGAAATGATTTTGCATTTACAAATCTATCCAAGAGATCAAGTTGCCGCTCAACAACATTGTCTATTTTGGATGATTCAAGAAAGATTACATCTCTAGATGCAACAAACTTTTTATTGACTTCATCATAGAGACAGTATGCTTTGGAGGTGTTTGAATACCCTAGGAAGATACACTTATGACTTCTTGCACCAAGTTTGTTTCTATGTACCTTTGGTATCAAGGCAGAACATGCAGAACTAAAGACCTTGAGATGCTTTACCGATGGAATACGCTCATACCACATCTCATAAGGAGTCTTGTTTCTAATAGCATTAGATGGTCATCTATTTTTTACATTTACAACACGTAGAACTGCATCAACCCAAAACATCAATTTTACATTTTTGAAAAACATCATGGAGCATACCATATTTAAGATTGTCCTATTCATTCTTTCAGCTACTCTGTTCTGTTGGGGATTATAAGGCACAGTTATTTGATGTTTGATCCCATGTTGGCGAAGATAATTTTCAAATTCATTTGAAGTGTATTATTTTCCATTATCAGTGCAAATAGAGCCAATATGATATTGTGCATCATTTTAAATCCATGTATGAAAATTATTGAATGTTTGAAAAGCATCAAATTTGTTCTTCAATAAATAAACCCAACACATTCTGGTGTAATCATCAATAAATGTCATCGTATCTTATTTCGATTTGCATAAGGAACATGCATTGGACCACATAAATCTGAATGAATGTGTTCAATCTTTCTATGTGCTCTAGAATTTGAATCATGAAAAGACTATTTCCTATGCTTTCCTATAATGCAAGCATCACATTGCTTAAGTTTCCTAGGAATTGTAGGCAAACCAGTGATCAAGGGCTCATGTCCCAAGTGTCGTAAAATGCTCAAAATTTAAAGTGCTCAAAATTGGATCAAACCTGAATGAATGGATAGAGCTCATCCTCCCAATTCTGGCACCACAAACGGTTCGAAAAACGGTCGTCGTATGTGAAAGTTATGGCAAAAACAAAATCGCCCAATAACCCTTAATTTTTGAATTTTCAAAAAAAAAAAAAAAAATATTCCACAAAATATTCCTTGGAAATATTCCATGGAATATTCCTTTGAATGGACCAATCAAAAGCCACCATTTGGCAAGCCCAGAGGCCGCCACGTGGCTTAGGTGACGTAAGCAATGGGGGCACATATACAAAATTACGGTGGGGTTGTGGATTGAACCCCCAACCTACCCTGCACAATGTCAATGCTTTACCGTCGGGCCACAATGGTCCTCGTTGAAAGGTAACGGAAATAGTTAATATTTAAAGCTTAAAATTTGCTACGGACGGGAAAAGAAGGGGGCCAGGCCCCCATTCCATATGACCAAGCGCCCGGAACCAGGGCCATAACCCAAACAACAAGCGCGCAATCCGAGGCACAAACTACCGAGTTAATTCAACTTGGTCACATGCACATTTTTAGCCGGAAGTTAAGGCGAAGTTGGCAGGATTGTTGGCAGTGGCGCCAAATTTGGCGGATGCCCAGATTTGGCGGAGCTAACTGGCCTCCACTAAAGTTAGCTGGAGTTCTTTTAGGGGAAACTGGCAGTTAGGAGTAAATAGCCATAACTTTGGCTAGGAAAGGCGGTTTTGGACGAATGTTTTTCTTGATTTTGTGTATTTTGGATGTGCTGAAGCCATTGGCATGGGTCTTTCAGCCATCAGAGGTCATTTGCATAGGTTTTGGAGCCGTGGAAGTTCTAGGAGCCACTAGGGCCCAGTCATTTGAGAACTGTTTCAGGTTGCAGGTATCCATTGGAGGTGAACCAACAGTCAATCCTGAAGGATTCATGTGTTATGAATCCAATTTTACAGTCTATTTCACCTGTAGAGACTTCTATTCAGCTGTAAATTCATTTTGAGCATTTAATTAAAACGAGGACTGACCCATTTGGGAGCCTTGGACCCAACAGACGTAACCCAGGAGGGGTGAACTACTTCATCAACTTCTTTTGCATCTGTGGTTGATTTATTTTGCAGAACAAATTCGTTTTAATGTGTTAAACAATAAAAGGAAATAATTCTGTTATGCTTGAATGGATCATGAACAGCTGGAAATTTCATTTGTTTCTTTACTGCAAGACATGGGAATCTTTTAAACATGTTTACTACTGAATTGAATACCTTGCAAACCTTTTTCAAGTAGTTTCAAATTCAGATCAAGTTGGTATCAGAGCTATGTTGTTGTTTCTTTGTATCAAAAGCAGTCAAATAAGCTATAGATAGAGCCTGAAATGAGCCAGGAAGCCTTCGAAATGCTCTTGTTATACAATTGCAAAGTAGATAAATGCTCTTTCAGTCAATCTTTGGTGTAGTTGCCTTTTGATTGTTTTTGTGCAAAGATCTTCTAATTGTCTTTCAAGTATTGATGCTTACCAGGTTGAAACTTAAAAGAGAGGAAGGACAGTTGACTAGAGAATGGGAGAATCCTCAGTCAAGGAGGAAGGCCAGAGAGCCATCACCTTCACCTTCAATTTCACCCTCAAGAGTCTCAGCAGAAGCTTCAAGGATGTTTTAACATGAAGGAGAAATTCTTCAAGACACGGATCCAAGAGAAGAAGAAAGAGTCTTCAGAAAGGCTTTCTTGGACCTCATTGAAATGGTGAGGATATTATACCAACAAAGAAATGATAAATTGGCTGGAGAAGGGTCCAAACATCCACTTGAAGGAGAGGGTTCTTCAGGAGGTAAGAAGGATGATGATCATTCCAAGAAAGGACATGGAGGTAATGGTGATCCACCACCCCCATCATCACCTCCTTCCTCTTCATCCTCATGTTCTTCTGCTGTGCATAAACATAGATCCTCTGGAAAAAGTCCTTTTTTGAAGCTTGATGTAAAATTTGAATTACCTATGTTTAATGGCGAAGTGAATGCAGAAAAGCTTGAAAACTGGATTAGGCAGTTGGAAGTTTACTTGAGGATCCAGAATATGCATGATGATGCCACAAAGATTCAGTTGGCTTCCTTGAGAATGGATGGAGCAGCATCGGTCTGGTGGGAGGCCAAGACCAAAGAGGAGATCAAGAAATTTGGTAAGGTTACCTTAACATGGACTGACTTTCTCTTAGCCATTAAAAAACAATTATATCCTCCTACTCACATGCAGAAAGCCATTATGAACTAGAAAAATTTCAGACAACTTAAGGGTCAGAGTGTCCAAGACTACACCCAAGAATTCAGGAGAAGAGCTCCCTTGTTAGGGGTAGATTTACAGACCCAGGAAACCTTGCTGAAATATATTGGTGGCTTGCATAGCTACCTT